>JAJIBD010003159.1:0-96186 GCA_021461705.1 Cryptotis parvus | reverse complement strand
GCTGAACACAGGTACACCCGGCAGAGCAGAAACCAGCTTTCCCGTTGCAGCCGCGCAGCCTGCACAGTGCAGCCACAATTTACCTCCAAATTACCGTAAATATTCAACCCACCCTCTGAGAGACTCCCACAAATTAATGAGAATATAAGCGCCCGCATGGCAGAGCCTGGCAAGCTGTCTGATGCGTGTTCGATATGCCAAATCCAGTAACAGAAATGTTTATTTTCCTGACCCGATAGAGCCCTTAATACGGCAGCAGTAAGAAAGGCAAACAAGCAGTGCCTGACAAAATTTCATGGCCATCCTAGACTGCCAAAAGGAAGAAGGACTAAAATGACTGTCTGTACTTTCAATGCATGTACACTGGCATCGGAAGCATATATTGAGGATCTGATGCTGCAAGCGAAAAAGATCAAGTACGACATCATTGGTCTGACTGAGACGAGGAGGCGTCAGTCGCATCATGCTGTATTTGACACCAGAGAAGAATTGTTCCTTGGAACATGCGACAAAAAGAGGCATCTGTGGCGTTGGTGTCCTTGTCAACACGAACATGGCCGTAAACATTGATTCATTTGAATGCCTTACAAACCGAATAGGACGATTACACTTGAAGAGTTGTGGCCCACTGCAAGCAATTTCTATCTTCATTGTCTACACACCAACATCCACATACAAAGAAGATGAAATTGAGAAATTCTACATGGAATTGGAGGAGTTCTATAAAAAAGATCACACCTTCTACAAGATCATAGTCAGTGATTTTAATGCCAAGATAGGAACAAGAAGATCGGCTGAAGAACTCCACATCAGGACCCATGGCCTAGAATGGAACAAACAGGGTGAGAGACTATCTGAGTTCATCATGTCCACCAAGACCATTCATGGGAACTCACAGTTCCAGAAAGCTGAAGCAAAACGTTGGACATGGGAATCTCCTGGAGGACAGTTCCACAATGAAATTGACCACATCATCTTCAATCAACGGTTTTGTCTGACCGATGTAGCTGTCGTCCCCAAATTCCAAACAGGATCAGACCACCGTCTCCTTCGTGCAAAATTCTACTTCCCACAGCGGGAGAAAAGGCTGCAAAGTTTAAGAGAGAACTCCCAGAATGACCACCAACTGGGAACTCTTTGGCACCATTGCAGCAACATGGGAAGATACCATCATTGGCGACATTGATGAAGAATACAACCGACTGGTTCAGCACCTCCATGATTGTGCGAAGAATGCTGAGAGAGAGAAAGACACAAAAGGACGCCTGTCTTCAGAAACTCTCGAGCTCATTCAGCCAACGTGGCAAGGCGCGAGCCTCAGAAGACCAAATGCTAACATCCAAGCTTGCTAAACAGTGCAGAGAAGCGATGAAAGAAGACCTCAAAGACAGAAGAGCAGAAATACTGGAAGATGCAGCAGAAGCCAGGAAAAGCATTCGCACTGCCCGCCTGTCCTTTGCCAACTATAAGACCAAGATGACTGCCCTCCGAAGCCCTGATGGATCTATCACATCTTCCAGAAAGGCAATGGAGAAGATTATCCAGGACTTCTACTCAAATCTCTTTGATAGCCACATCCACCTGCCCACATACCAAATTCCACAGGGTGGATATGTCATTCCCAACGTTCTCCCTTCTGAAATCCGACATGCCATCTCGTTGGTAAAGAAGGGAACAGCACCAGGCCCAGACAAAGTCAGACCCGAACACCTGAAAAATCTGCCGTCGGGTACTCATCAATACACTAGCTCGGCTCTTCGCACGCTACCTGTCCGAATGCAAGGTGCCCTCCCAATGGAAAACCAGCAGGACAGTTCTACTGTTCAAGAAGGGAGACATTCACGACATTGGCAACTATCGCCCCATCTGCCTGTTGTCTGTCATCTACAAGCTGTTTACACGAGTCATCCTGAACAGGATTAGCAGAACACTAGATGAAGGACAACCATGCGAGCAAGCAGGCTTCCGGAAAGGATTCAGCACAATAGACCATATCCACACGGTAACCAAGCTCATTGAGGTTTGTAGGGTGTACAAGATGCCGCTCTGTCTCACGTTCATTGATTTACAGAAAGCCTTTGATTCTGTGGAGACTGAAGCAGTCATCGAAGCCCTAGCCAAACAGGGTGTTCACCCCAATACATCAAGATCCTTCGTGAGCTGTATTACGGATTCACCACCAGGATCTCACCATTCTACAAAGAAGAGATCATTAATGTGAAAAGAGGGGTTCGACAGGGTGATACCATTTCACCAAAACTCTTCAGCGCCACCCTCGAGAACATCATGCAACAATTAGAATGGGAAGGAATGGGAGTGAAGATAGATGGTCGGCAACTACACCACCTCCGCTTCACTGATGACATCGTTCTAATAACACCAAACATTAGCCAAGGGGCACAAATGCTGGCTGACTTTGACCGAGAATGTGGAAAGATAGGTTTACAGCTGAATCTAAAGAAAACTATGTTCATGAAGAATGAACTAGTTCCAGAGGCCCCATTCACTCTCAATAGAACAAGCATCTCTGAATGCAGCAGTTATGTGTACCTAGGTCGAGAAATCAACATGATGAGCGACCTAAAACCTGAGCTGAGCAGGAGGAAGAGAGCGGCATGGAATGCCTTCAAAGGCATCGAAGAAATAGCTAAAAGGACAAAGAACCTCCGGCTCCAGGCACATCTTTTTGACTCCACCGTTCTCCCTGCATTAACATACGCCTCAGAGACCTGGGCCCTACGAAAGCAAGATGAGAATGCTATTCGGGTCTCCCAGAGAGGAATCGAAAGAGCTATGCTTGAAATATCACGCCTCACTCAAGTGAGAGAAGGAATCCGGAGTTCTGACCTCCGTCGCTATTCCAGAATCAGGGATGCTGTCTCGTTTGCCAAGGCATCGAAAATCAGATGTGCTGGACATGTAATGCGATTTTGAGACAACCGCTGGACTAGAGCCATTACCGGCTGGATCCCATGGGATGTCAAAAGATCACGTGGCCGCCCACCTACAAGATGGTCAGACTTCCTTGTAAAGACCCTGAAGGAGCGGTTTGAGGCTCTTCATATTCCTCAATCAACCAGATCCCATTGGGCTACATTGGCACGTGATAGGGTCCAATGAAAATGTTATTGGCGCCCGCTCGAGCAAATCGATGAATAACAGGATTCAAGTGATCAAGCCGAATAATAAATAGTATAATAATAACAAATAATAACTTGATAATTCAATAACATAGTCCAATTTGCATGTAACAACTCAGTAAAAAGTCATGACTTTAGCAATACCATTCTGAGACAAATGTTGTAATAAGAAATATAACTAGTGCCTGTTAAGGGAGCAGGCATTGGGGGTGGGTGGGAAACAAGGGTCTTTGGTGGCAGTAAAGGCACATTGGTGATGGGACTGGTGTTAGAATATTGAATACATGAAACAACTGTACTATGAAAAACTTTGTAAATTATGGTGTTTAAATAAAGTTTAAAAAGAAAAAAAAATTTAAAAAGAAAGAAATACAGTGTTGGAATAATAAATGCCCAAGAGCAACAAAAAACTGAAACGTTGTCTTCAGTAGGATATTTACTAGAGAAGGGAATTGGGGTCTGGGGAGGGGACATATTATTGGAGGGAGGGAAGCACACACTCTGGTGAGGGTGGGGGTGCTGTAATGTTTCATGTATGAATTCCCGCCCATTAACAAATGGGACCTGGTTGCCATGTGCAAGGCAAACACCCTACCCACTATACCATCACTCCGGCCCTATCACATTTCAAATAGAATAGTTTTTCTCCCATCTGGGATAATGAGGTAACATTTCACGATGTGGAGGAAGATATATGGAGGTTAGGCAGCATGCTATCTCACACTCAGTATTATACTACTGCTTCCAGTTATATTGGTAAAGTAGGTAATGGCATTTATTAACAGTTTGAGTGATGGATTTCAGGGTGGACAAGACTGAAACCTATAAAACTCAACAAAAGGATGCATTACTGTTTAAGCAAAAAACTATGAAGTCTCAAATTAGGGCAATGAGATTTGGCATGAAAGATTCATGAAACATGCCAAGAGTCAGAATGTGGGGTAAGAGAAAACGTCAAACCTGATTCTTACAGCTCAAATGATTCAGTGTAAGGTAATAAGACCAATGACACCAAAGCATTCCAGAGGAGTTTACATGTGCCACTGTGAAAGCATTGTTATCAAAGGAAGTAAGTGATGTGACTAATCAAATGTTTCATGTTTGTTTATATGTTAATCTGGTAAGTTACTTGCAATTAGTATTCACTTCCAATAAGTATTCCAGATATCAAACTTTCCATCACTTAATGATCGGTAAATTAAGCATGGTCTTCTCCCAACTACGAGCTGCCACTTCTCCCCATTAAGCCTCCATTCTCAGATGAAATTTTCAAATGTCTGTCTTTGAACTAAGTGAACTCAACTTTTCCTCATATTACCTTAGTCAGTTACTCCCATTCACTGGCACTCCCAGAATTCTTCTCCAAGTCAGATATCACTGACTTAAATATCCATGTGATTGTCTTTATATACAAACACTTTATCACAGAGTCTTAACTTCCCAAACTCAATAACTTCTATTCACTCAAAATAACTACACGCATCAGATTACACACTGTAATGCCAAATATGAGCATGACCTATTTTAAAAGGGAAAAGAATCAAATTTCAAAAAGTCAAGCTCCTCCCTGTCTGCTTTTTTCCTCTCTAGTCCCAAGAACTTACTGCAACATGAAAAGCAAAGAGAGAACATCATAAACGATCTGATTTGGTCACATGCCCATTTTTTTTCTTACTGTCTTCCATCAGTCTCTGCAGGCACAGATCTGAGAAACAGCAGCTGAAAGAAGGCATAAGGCAAGTGCATGTTTTCTAAATCCTAGATCTCCCAGACTTTTTTTAAAAAGAAAATGGAATTACTCCATGGTCTCTTTCCATTAGAATGCTTCCACCCCCAGCTCCAAAATCAGTCGGCTGAGGCTGAAGTGCAGATATGACAATAAAACTGAGTTGTAAAAAGGTTTAAGTCATGTCAGGTTAAGGTTGTGTACAGCCTTCTACAAGTAAATGTCCTAGTTAAACATTTTGAAATAGGATATTTTCCAGTTAGAGACCCTCTACATTCCTTTTTATGTGCTCTGCACCATCTTCTCTGAATTTGTTTCCACCTGTCTAAGATATCAACCAAGGATAGGTTTAGGTGAGTTTTATACCAGGCCTACATATCTTTTTGCAAGATCTAATTTTTAAACATTTTTAACTGGGGCCAGAGCAATATGTACAATGGGTAGGATGTTTTCCTTGCAAGCAGCAAACACAGGTTTGATCCCTGGCATCCCATATGGCCCACTGAGCACTGTCAGGAGTAATTCCTGAGCCTTGCAGGATGTGACCCAAAAAAGTAAAAAAATATTTTAACTAAATTATAAGTTTACTATGCATCTATTAGGAATTTTGTTTCTACATTCATGAACTTAGGAAATAAAGCAATTTTGTACAAGAAGTTTGTAAGTTAGTGTTTTTGATCACTTCCCTTGTATCACTGTCTTCCCGTTCATCATCGATTTGCTCGAGCGGGCACCAGTAACATCTCCATATGACCTGTCTCATGCAAGTAGAGCCCAAGGGTACCTGCTTGCTCCAGAAACATAAAGAGCCTCAAACCATTCCATCAGGTCATGGGAATGAGGTCTATAATTGTTAGTGGTATCTGGCATATCAAATACGACACAGGTAGCTTGCCAGGCTCTGCCGTGCAGGTGGGATAAGCGTTTTTGATACATTTTAAAACAGGGGCAGGGGGAGAAGGGGTCTTGCAATTCCATTTAACTTTCCTCTTACTGGGTTAAAATGATTTGCAATGGTGCTAATGCTAATACTTTTCGTGGACAGCTCCTGTACCTCCACCACTGCCACCAGGGCCATAGCCTTGCCCCACTGTCCTTTCACTTCTAGTCTGCCCCACCCCACCGGGGAACCTCAGTTCTCTTATTACAGTTCAAGAGTTCGTCTTGATTAGCAATTGTCCATTCCTCCTTTTTCTGTTTTTTTTTAATATACTAACGAGTGAGATCACCAAAGCTTTTGCCCTCTCCCTCTGACTTATTTCACTTCACCTGAGGCACAGCCAACATCTAATGCAACCATATTGCAGCAAAGGCAAGATTTCATCTTGTTTTTAGAGCTGAGAAGTATTCCACTGGATGTTTATTCCATGCTTTATTATCCACTCACCTGCTGTAGGTCTGTATATTATTTGGTTGTTTTTTGTTTGTTTTTTATTGGCTTTTGGTTTTGATCCACACCCGGAGGTGCTCAGGGCTTACTCCTGACTCTGTACTCAGAGATCACTCCTGGTTGGGCTTGAGGATCATATGGGTGCTGGAGATTAAAATGGGGTCAGCCACATATAAGGCAAGCGCCCTACCCACTGCATTATAGCACCAGCCCCTACAGGCCTGAATGGTGAGAACTGTTACCAAGAGTCTATACAATGCTTTAAGTTTGTAACCTCTACTCAGTTCCAGCCAAGTTCCACCATGAAACACAGGTTCCATATGCCCCTATTTTCTTAATTTCCTCAAGGAAAAGAAAATATATATTTTGAAGGGCCAGAGTTATGGTAAATTGTGTTGGGTATTTGTCTTTGTGCCATATGCCTTCCAATTTCCTTATGAAAACCTAAAAGGCCTTTGCCCCATAACCCACTGTGGGTACCAGGTCAAGAATCAAAGCAAGTTCTGACTGCCAAGTTTAAGCAGAGTTTAATGGAGGATTCAAGACTCAGGTATCATTTGAAATCAAAACCAGAAAACTTGTTTTGAGGCAAAAGTGATAAAAGCAAGAAACCCAAGGAAAAAAATGTGTGATTTCCCAGTGACTGGGTCAGAATATTAGGAAGTGAAGTTTGCCAGATGAAGTGCAAGTGAGTTTCACAGACCCTGCAACCGTTTCACAGGGTATAACCACAGAAGAAGCTTTCAGGGAGAATGTGTTGTCATTACTAAAGCTAAGCATAAAGAAAAAGCTCTTCTGAAAACTTCAGTAGCTCTGACTTTAACAAATCCATAACCCATTCTATTTTGGAAGAATCCTGGAGCCCATATGGCAATGGCTATTTGTTGGTAACTAATAGTCATTTGGGGACACTTTGTTTAGTTTCCAAGCTTTAATATTAGTAGCTGATCATTTCTTCAGTTGCTAAAAGTGCTTCCAATAAATCACTGCTTTATTTTATACACTGTAAAAATCATAACAAACCCAAAAGATATATCCACTATTGGATCATTCTTAAAACAACAGAAAGAACACAATGAGTTAAGGCAACAAAATATATTTAACAAAGTATTTTAAAGCTACAGCTTGGGCCGAGCGATAGCCCAGCGGGTAGGGCGTTTGCCTTGCACACGGCCGGCCCATGCCGGCCCGGGTTCGATCCCGGCATCCCATATGGTCCCTGAGCACCGCCAGGAGTGATTCCTGAGTGCAGAGCCAGGAGTAACCCCTGAGCATTGCCGGGTGTGGCCCAAAAAGCAAAATAAAAAAAGCTACAGCTTATAAGAACAAAGTATGCCATGATCAATTTTAATAAATAAAACATTCTCAAACAATATCATGTTGGGATTGCCATTAGGATTGAATGTCATCCAGGTCTAAAGAAAATAGTAACAGAGATAAGAGATAGATTACCTACAGAAAGATCAAACAAATAGCATATGAATAATGGGAGTCAGGTTTCTCAATGTAATAAATAATGTAGGTGGAAAACCAGAATGAAACTTGTGATACTGAACTGAAATTACAAGTATTAGCGTTAAGTAATATTTTGTGGTAGATAGAAATAAACTATTTCTATGTAACATGCACTATATAATATGTACACGAATTCATATTCTAAAACTCTAACCATAAATAAAGGTCCAGGAATAATGCCACACCAATAAAAATAAGGACACTTTGATCCCATTCCTTGATTTCTAAATACCCCTTCACAATAATAGGAACCAAAGAAATGATTATTCTATAACTGTAATTGGAAAAAATAAGATATTATCCTAAATTGATACCAGAAAACAAAGGCCTCAAAGAATGATGGAACATATCAAAATGACATTAAACTAACTTGAACTAATTCTCAGGGACCACAGCCATACCAACTGAACACAGAGATCACTCTTGATGATGTTTGGGTGGAGCATATTTGGTGCCTAGAGATGGAACCAAAGTTGCCTTATGCAAGGTCAGCACCTTATAGGCTATACTAGCTCTATTATAACACAGAAAATAAAAGATAAACCCATCCATAGATACTGATGTAAGGAAAGGAAGGAGAAAGAAAGTCAAAGACAAATGAACTTTATAGAAAAGAAACCAGGAAATTTCTACCTTAACCAGTGATCAACATGAATATCACCAGTACAGGCCCATACACTGATGGGATGCTAATGAGCCAAATAAACATCATTTGTGTCGCTCAAATGTGGTCCTTGCATATGGCTCCCTGTCCCCACCTCTGCTAGGCGTGACACCTCAGAACTTCTGATTGTGCCCTACCCCCAAAAAAAAAAAAGTTTTGCCATTTTTGTGCTACTACTGCCAAAAAAATCATAACCTACGCACTCCTAAGAAATCATTGGGCAAATTCAAACTGAGAATATTTTACAAGTTAACCTAAGTAAATGCTTCCAAAGTGTTAGGGTCATAAATGAGGAACTGCTCTGGATTGACGGAAATGAAAGAGACATGACGCAATTAAGGGATCTCATGATTCTGAACTGGGCCCTTGGCCCTTAGAGGATTTGAATAGAAGAAATAAACGTGGTCTGAGGATGGTATCGTACTATTACATCAAGGTTAATTCCGATTTTTATACTTGTTTTGTAATTTTATGGAAGGATGGTTCTGTTGATAGGAAATATATATATATATTTGACAGGGTAATAGAACATCAGATTGGCAAGCTGATTTCAGTGGCTGAGGAAATAAAGGTTTGCAGTATGTTCAAGTCTTCTGTGAGTTTGTGATTACTTTGTCTATGTATAAGAATAAGGCTGTATATGAAATATATAAAGTTCGCCATCTTGGTAAACTGCAACAATTCCCTTGTAAAATACATCCATTATCTTGCATCATACATTTATTTAAAATGTTACACCACAGCATTTTTACATGCTATCTTTAACTTACTTTTTCCCAGAAAGAAAATCTGAAGCAAAAAAGCAAAACTATACAGTTATTATCATCCACAAGAAACATTTTGTATCTTCACTATCACTATCACTATCTTCCCGTTCATCATCTATTTGCTAGAGCGGGCACCAGTAACATCTCCTTATGTCCTGTCTCATGATAGTAGAACCTAAAGGCATCAGCTTGCTCCAGGAACATAAAGAGCCTCAAACCATTATATTAGGTCATGGGAATGACCTAATATAAATGTTACTGGTATTTGGCATATCAAATACAACAGGAGCAGCTTGCCAGGCTTGCTGTGCGGGTGGCTTACTCTTGTAGTCACCTCTGAATAAAGCATTTATTGATGAACTGTGCGGCCACTTGCGGCCGCGCGAGCCGGACTGTGATAGTCTGGTCTCCAGTGGAGTTGTGACGAGCAGGAAGTCCGGATGTGGAAGATGGCGGCCCCCCATGGAGTCGTGGGTGGGGAGGAGGTCGTCTGGCTTGCTGTGAGGCTCTGCTGGGGTGGCAGGCCAAGGCTAGAACCCGCCATGCCTCCCAGGCGCCTCATGAGCAGCTGGGCACAGGGAGAGCAAGGAGCAGCTCTGCCCCATGTCTGAGAGTCTCATTTTGTATCTTGATACAAAAAAATTATCTTTTTTTTTTTTTTTTGCTTTTGAGATCATACCCAGCAATGCTCAGGGGTTACTTCTGACTCTGCACTCGGGAATTACTCCTAGCAGTGCTCAGTGGACCAAATCCAGCAGGTGGCGGGGATCAAACCGAGGTCAGCCCTGTGCAAGGCAAACACCCTACCTGCTGTGCTATTACTCCAGCCACAAAGAAATTATCTTTTAAACTTAAATTTAGTTGGACACCTTATTTTTAACTCTACATCTTAAAGTAATGTTTATCTAACCAGTTAAAAAATGAAATAATTTAGGAAATTAAAATTCATTGATAAGTTTTTTATAAAAATAGATATCCTAGAGTCTCAAGAATAATACATTGTTTTATTTTTTAATTTAATTTTTTAATTTATTTTATTATACCACTGTAATAGATACAATTACAAAATTGTTCATGATTAGGGTTCAGTCATACAGTGTTCCAGGGCCCATCACTCCATCAGTGCACATTTCCCACCACCAATGTCCCCGATTCCTTCCCCCCTCTCCCAGCCTACCTCAATGGCAGGCACTTTGCCTCTTCTTTCTCCTCTCTCTCTCTCTCTCTCTCTCTCTCCCTCCCTCCCTTCTCTTACACATTGTGGCTTGCAATACATACATTAAGGGATTATCATGTATATCTCTTTGCCTATATTTAATGCTCGGTTCTAGGTTGGCATTACCATTTCAAAGAATTATTAGTGCACTAGTCCCTTCTCTGTCTTACCTAACCTCTGACTCCCACACACTTGCAGTAGATTCCAACCACTAACAAGTCCTCCTGGTCCATATTTTGCCTGCCTTGGGTATTAGTATCATACAATTTTTTTTATATCCCACAAATGAATGCAGTCATTCTATGTCTGTCCTTTTCCCTCTGGCTAATGTCACCCAAATGATCCTCTCCATGACCATCCACATATAGGCAAATTTCATAACTTCAATTTCCTCACAGCTGCATAGTATTCCATTGTGTAGATGCACCATAGTTTATTTATCCAGTCATCTGTTCTTGGGCACTTAGGTTGTTTCCATATTCTGTCTATTGTAATAGTACTGCTATGAACCGCGTGGCTTTGCGGCCACGCATTTCATCAATAAATGCTCAAGATTAGAGGTGACAACAAGAGTATCCCACCTGCACAGCAGAGCCTGGCAAGCTACCTGTGTTGTATTTAATATGTCAAATACCATTAACAATTATAGACCTCATTCCCATGACCTGATGGAATGGTTTGAGGCTCTTTATGTTCCTGTAGTGAGCAGATGCCCTTGGACTACACTAGCATGTAAGAGGAGTATGGAGATGTTACTGGTGCCCGCTCGAGCAAATCGATGATCAACAGAAGACAAGTGATACAAGTGAAGTGATACTGCTATGAACATAGAAGTATAATACATTGATTTTTTTTCCAACAAAGACAAAGAAAAGTCACTGTCACTGTCACTGTCTTCCTATTGTTCATCAATTTGCTTGAGCAGTGCCAGTAACATTCACATTCATTGGGAATGAGGTCCATTATTGTTACTGTTTTGGCATATCGAATACACCATGGGTAGCTTGCCAGGCTCTGCCATGGCTCTGGGAGGACTTAAATCTACTAAAAAAAAAAAAGCTAAAATTGGGGAGACAAATAAACCAAGTCATTCTTGGAACTCAATCTCTGACTTTCACACTTTGGATAAAATGCTGCCTAGTCAGCAGGCAGCAACAAGACCTGATCAGGACGACCACCCTTAGGTAACCAAAGGGGGTCATCAAAGGAAAAAATGTTTTTCTTTGTTGTTTTCCAAAACACCTGGAGGTGTTCACATCTAACAGGCAGTCTCTGTATTATATCCTTCAGTAGAGGATCATTGTCAGTACCTCCAATTCAGTTTAACCTGAACTATACCTTATTAAAATATTCACGGAGCATCAAAAGTGTAAATTAGGGGGCCGGAGGCGAAAGCCTAGCAGATAAGCCTGAACTAAACGAGAGCGGGAACCGGCTAGTTTATATCCCTGTAACTCAGACCTACCTCCCACTGTTATGGAAAGCAGGGAGGGTCCAATGCCCTTAGGTAATCCCTCCCTGCACCTCACCTAGGGCCTTTACTATGCTAATGCTTTGAGCTGAAATCTGCTTGGGAATGCCTTTGTAATGTAGAGAAGGGGGTTTCTGAGATGGCATGTCTCTGTACCAAAGGCCAACACCAATGCCAGTTAAATATTTCTCCAAGCCTTCACAAGTCTCCTCTACTTCATTGTAGTTTTATATTTTAGTTGCCTTTGAGTATATCAGGGAGCCATGCTTGTTTGCTTGGAAGCAAACAGCATTTCTCTCTGGTCTAATTACTTAGGTGTCCTACGTGGCCAGGCTAATATGCTGGTAAGATCTAGCTAGTCCCACGATGATTGTGGTAGCATGGGAGAATATTTATACCAGCTAGTACAGCATACATGGTCAGATAAACTGCCACATTTAGACTACCCCCTTATCTACGGAGTGATTTGCGGGGAGGCAATCCAGAGCAGATGCAGCGGCCCTTAGGAGTCCTGCAACAGCCGGGTGTGACCCAAAAAGAAAAAAGTGTAAATTAATGGAAATACAGATTTTAAGTGAAATTACATAAAAATTCATTTCCATAGTAAAAGGTACAGGAAGTCTTGATTGGCCCTGATTTCCCACATCAAGACTCTTCCTCACAACTTTAAACTTCACCTTGTTCTCCAAAGCTGGCAATCTTTTCACCCTGCTATCTTTTTTCCAATGGCATGTCTTTGTTTTTGTTTGTTTGTTTGTTTATTTGGTTGGTTGTTTTTTGTTTGTTTGTTTGTTTTGCTTTTTGAGTCACACCCGTAGGCGATTGGGGGTTACTCCTGGATCTTTCACTCAGAAATCACTCCTGGCTGTCCTCTGGGGACCATATGGGATCCAAAGGATCAAACCTGGGTCAGTCGCGTGCTAGGCAAATGCCCTACCCGCTGTGCTATTGCTCCAGCCCTCCAAAGGCATATTTTTGTTGCCTGCTATTAAAGAGAACAATTCTTTCCAATTTGCCTGGGACTATGTGTTTCCAGTAATGGATGTTTGCCTCCCAGAGAAACCCCTCACACTCAGGTCCAGTGGAACAGTTGGTCACCTTGGTCATTTCTGTATAGTTCTGTGGCATCAAATATATTTTCAACTAGCACCACCATCCATCTCTAAAACCCCTTCATCATTCCCAACTGAAACACATACCTTTTCAAAGAGTTACTCCAGATTACCCCCTCCTTCACCAACCCTTGGTAAACACCATTTCACTTTCTGTCTCAATGAATTTGATTCCTCCATGTATAAAAGGAACTACATATATTTGTCTTTTTGTGCTTTCAGCAATTTCTAAAATTAGTTTTCCAACTATAACAGCTCAGATAATCAGTTGTTAACCAAGCACTACTACTAATCATCAGAGAGATGCAAATCAAAACAACAATGAGCTATCACCTCACACCACAGAGACTGGCACATATCCAAAAGGGTAAAAGCAACAAGTGCTGGCGTGGATGCAGGGAAAAGGGAACTCTCACACATTTTTGGTGGGAATGTCGACTTGTACAACCTTTCTGGAAAACAATATGGACATTCCTCTGAAGACTAGAAATTGAGCTCCCTTTTGACCCAGCCATACCACTCCTGGGGATATACCCTGGGAAACCAAAAACACACAGCGGAAACACAATCCACACTTTTATTCTCATAGCAGCACTATTCACAATAGCCAGAACCTGGAAACAACCAGTATGCCCGAGAACTGATGACAGGATAAAGAAACTGTGGTACATCTACACAATGGAATACTATGCAGCTGTCAGGAAAAATGAAGTTATGAAATTTGCCTATAAATGGATGGACATGGAAAGAATCATGTTGAGTGAAACTAGTCAGAAGGAAAGAGAGAGACATAGAATGACTGCATTTATTTGCATGACATAAATATACCAGGTGATCTTACCAAAAGTGGAAATTACCACAAGCGCGTGGGAGTCAGAGGTTAGGTAAGATAGAGAAGGGAACATGTGTGAATAAATGTCAAAAGGTCTGATACCAACATAGAACTGAGCATTAAATACAGACAAAAAATACAAATGATGGCTTCAAAGTGTACATAGTGCAACCCACAATGTGTAGGAGAAGGAAGAGAGAGAGGAGAGAGAGAGAGGAGATAAAGAACCTGCCATTTAGGCAGGACGTGGGGGGGGGAGGGAATTGGGGACATGGGTGGTGGGTGATGGGCACTGGTGGAGGGTGGGGTGCTGGAACACTGTGTGACTGAAACCTCCAAATGTGAACAATGTTGTAATTGTATATCTCACGGTGGTATAATAAAATGTTAAAAAAAAAGAATTAGACATGGGAGCGACTAGAGTGATAGTAGAGGGGTCAGATGCTGAACCTGCATGCTGCCGACCAGTGTTCTAGCCCCAGCATTTCATATGGTCCCTAGAGCCTCTCCAAACTGAACCCAGAGCGCAATGCCAGGAATAAGACCTGAGCACCACAGGTGTGGCCCCCAAACTCTCCCTACACACACACACACACACACACACACACACACACACACACACGGGAGATGGGAGAAAGGATAGAGAAAGAACCCAGTTCAGTAATGGAGCAACTCAGAACAATCCAGGTGAGAGGCAGGTGCTAGGAGCTGGAGGGCAGGGAAGTTCTAAGAAGGTAGAGCGCTAAAGTCTTCCTCAGGCACTGGTAGAACTTTACAAGAAGAAAACAACAGCCCCATCAAAAAGTGGGGAGAAGAAATGAACAGAAACTTCAGCAAGGAAGAAATTCAAATGGCAAAAAACATATGAAAAAATGCTCTTCATCACTAATCATAAGAGAGATGCAAATCAAAACAACAATGAGATACCACTTTACACCACAGAGACTGGCACATATTCAAAAGAGCAAGAACAACAAGTGCTGGCGTGGATGTGGGGGAAAGGGGACACTCATCCATTGTTGGTGGGAATGCCGGCTGGTACAGCCTTTCTGGAAAACAATATGGACATTCCTCCAAAGACTAGAAATTGAACTCCCATTTGACCCAGCCATACCACTCCTGGGAATCTACTCTGGGAAACCAAAAATACACAGCGGAAACACCATCCCTACTTTTATGTTCATAGCAGCATTATTCACAATAGCCAGAATCTGGAAGCAACCAGAGTGCCTGAAAATCGATGACTGGATAAAGAAGCTTTGGTACATCTACACAATGGAATACTATGTAGCTATTAGGAAAAATGAAGTTATGAAATTTGCCTATAAATGGATGGACATGGAAAGAATCATGTTGAGTGAAATTAGTCAGAAGGAAAGAGAGAGATATAGAATGACTGCATTTATTTGCATGACATAAATATATATACATATTATGACATCAAAATCCAATGTCAGGCAAAACGTGGATCAGGAGATCTTACCAAAAGTGGAAATTACTGCAAATGTGTGGGAGTCAGAGGTTAGGTAAGACAGAGAAGGTTAATATGTTAACACATATTAACATGTGTTAATAAATGTCGAAAGGGTAATACCAACCTAGAATTGAGCATTAAATACAGGCAAAAAAATGCACATGATGGCCTCTAAGTGTAGGTAGTGCAACCCACGATGTGTAAGAGAAGGAAAAGAGAGAGAGAGAGAGGGAGAGAAAAAAGATAAAGAACCTGCCATTTAGGCAGGCTATGGGAGGGGGAGGGAATTGGGGACATTGGTGGTGGGAAATGGGCAACGGTGGAGGGTGGGGTGCTGGAACACTATATGACCGAAACCTCTAAACATGAACAATGTTGTAATTGTATATCTCACGGTGGTATAATAAAATATTTAATAAAAAAATAAAATAAAAAAGGATGAAGTTAATAAACAAATTTGCTTGGTCTTCCATGTATTTATCTTTTAAAACTACCCCTGAATCAAAATGTAGGTAGGCTGCAGAACTTTCTCTGGTCGCTCTGAAAAAATAGCCATTCTCTTTTGTTAGCAACCAAAATTTCCCTTCCAAAGTCAGGGCAGTTTGCTTTCATATCAGAAACCTTACTATCTTCTCACTCATTTGGGGGGAGGGGGTTATTTTACATATTGATTCCTACTGAGCCTCCATATTATAAAGATACTATTACAGTATGCACACACTAAAGAAAGAAGAAACATGATCAACTGTGGCAATCATTAGCAAATCCATAGTCATTCAGTGAAAAACGTTGGCAGGAACAGTATAAAACCAACCTACCTTAACCTAGACTGTGCCTTTAATTTAACTTACTCTGACCTGGGGGACCCGGAGTAATAGTACAGTGGGTAGAGTATTTGCCTTGCACACAGCCAGCCCAGGTTCCATTTCTGGCATCCCATATGGTCCCACAAGTACCACCAGGAGTTATTTCAGAGACAGAAGTAAACCCTGAACATTGCTGGGTATGACACAATAATAATAATAATAATAATAATAATAATAATAATAATAATAATAATAATAATAAATAAAATAATACAACATACTCTAACCCAGGACATGAATGTTAGAATTTCTGTGTACTTTTATACACTCTAATATTCCATTTTTAGCTAACCATATAGATTCACTGATAATAAGTTAAATACTCAAAGATACAAAAACTGAAAATTTGAGTCTACTATAATGGGGTATGCAGCATTGGGGATGGGGACAGAGAGATAATGGCGGACACTCTGGTAGACGGTATGGTGTCGGAATACTGTATGCGTAAAGGCTATCATGAACAGTACTGTAAATCATGATGCCTCGAATGAAATTTAAAATAAAGGAAAATTTAAGTAAAAGTTAATAATTTTCCATAATCAATTTCATCCCTAGTGCCCCAAAATGAGATAAAAGAATGGTTCATCTTTGATCTCTTCTTCTCATAAAAATATTACATCATAATATTACATAAAGATTAAAATGTTGAGTGCAGAGGCTCTGGCTCAGCATTCTAATGTATGTCCTTTTTTGGGTCACACCCGGCCATGTTCAGGGTTTACTTCTGGCTCTGCACTCAGGAATTACTCTGGCACTGCTTGTGGGACCATATGGATGCTGGAAATCAAACCTGGGTCAGCCGCGGGCGAGTGCAAACACCCTACCTGCTGTGGTATCTCTCCGGCCCTCTAATGTATGTCTTGAGTGTGTAAACCCCTGAGTTCAATCCCTAGCACCATCAAAGAAAAAAAATTAATAAAGTAAAATAAAAAATAGCGATATGGAAAAGTTACAAATGTTTAAATATATAAATGTGTTAATGCGAAAGTGGGCTCTCCCACACTTGAGAAATGCATGAAAGATTTGCATACAAGGGGCCAGAGCAACAGCACAGTGAGTAGGGCATTTGCCTTGCACATGGCTGTCCGGGTTCGATCCCTGGCATCCCATATGGTCCCCGAGCTCCGCCAGGAGTAATTCCTGAGCGAAGAGCCAGGAGTAACCCCTGACTGTCCTTGGGTGTGAGCCAAAAAGCAGAGAGAGAGAGAGAGAGAGAGAGAGAGAGAGAGACCTGGCAGTCTCCACTTACTCCAGCCATCACCTGAAGTTCTCCACCTAGCTCCAGCTGTATCAAATGTATGCTTGATATCTATTATATTACTTTGTTTTATATTCATTATCCTGTATCTTGTTCTTTCTTCACTGGCAGATCACAGACCTTTGCCTCTAAATCATTATAAACCCTGGTTCATTTCCCCCAAAGAGAGAGGACAGCAGTAGTTACTAAGACTGTGATTTAGCAACACAGATATAGAGAAGACATTGTTTGGATGCCCAGAGCTGGCACTATTTGTCTAGCTGTCGAAAGCCGCTGACTTTCATTCATAAAGCACAGGTGACTGCTCCTGAATGAAAGGGGGAAAAGGAAATGAATGAATATTCCATAGATGGAGTAAATAAAGGAGCAAATTAGCTGACAGCTAGTTTAATTTCAGCTTTCAGACAGACCTCATTTATAAGCATGGAATTATTCCACTTCGGGTCCAAAAATAAGGAGCATATTATACTTTCATGATTATATATCTGAAATCAATGAAGGAAAAAATAATAAATCTATTCCTTACATTTTTGTGTTATGTTTACATGTAATCTATTTTGCTAAGGCCACGCTGTTTCTATATGGTGCTTTGTAGACCAGATCTTCAACACCTAATTTTGAGGAATGTGATTAGAATGGCACCAATCTGTTTAATAATTATATCTAAGTCTCTTTCAAGCTCAGAGGTTTGACATCTTGCCTTTTAAATGAGCTCATTCATATTCTGTACCCTCCAGACTCCTAGCATGCCTTCTTTCCCCTTCCCTTCTCCATCACTCTCCCCAAGCAGGTTATAAATAGAAGAACCTTTAAAGGATATTTTTTGAAGAACCTTGATTTTGACCCAGGTCCTGGCTCTTTATTCTTCAGACTGACTCTAAATGTACCTGGATGCCCAGAAGAACAGGCAGCAGAGGCTGCTGATTTGATTAAAAATCTAAGAACTGTCATTGACTGTCTATGTTCAAAGACAGAAAATATTAGTTCTGAGCCCACTGGGACCTCGCCAAGCATCAAAGATAAAATACCTTCCATCTCGGAGAGGTCTGTGACCTCTCCTTGGTAGACTCCTTGCTGGACTGTAGCAGAGGAATGCCACTAGAGGCCAAGAGAACAAGGACCAGAGAGGACAGCACTTTACAGCATAGCCTGTTCTTGAGTAACTCAAGGTCAGTGCATGAATGAATGACTGAATAAATTAGTTTAGGACTTCTGGGTAAGCAAAAACAAACTCAAATTTCTGAGATCACTGCCCCCATGAAGGAGACATACTGTCATTTTACATTACTTTTGGTAACATTTACAAGGGAAACATTTGGAAACCGATACAACAGATTTAAAACTCCAGAGGGCAGAATATAGAATCCTCAGGAAATATTCTAATAAATTAAGACAAACTATAACCAGTCAGAAAACAAGTAGAGTTGTGTGGGGTCTGAGTCAGAGTCTCCGAAACTATAAAGAGAAATTATGAAACAGATGTCAAGGTCAGAAAGCTGCCCAGGGCTACTGGGCCCAACTTCAAAGAATCTGAGGGCTTTTTACGATCTAATTTTGATCCATTATATTTTATGAAAGAAATAATAAAAGAAAATAGAATCTTCAGGGGAAATGAAAATTAACTTTTTAAAAACAGATGAGAATTGCCACCTGCCCCTCAAGGTGTTGCAGGTGTGGCTGCAGTGCCTGGCTGCATTGGCAGATGGCAGGCAGGAGATAGGCTTGTCTACACCCCCCAGGGCTCTGCCCTGTGGGCCCTGGATGGTGGATGGTCTGACATAGGAAAAGACTGGGTCCCCTGGGATGAACCCAGAGCCATGGCAAAGCCTGGCAAGCTACCCATGGTGTATTCGATATGCCAAAAACAGTAACAATAGAGATGAACTGGACAAGGGACAGACCAGACACACAGCTGCACTACCCAGCCCTCATGGAGCAGCCCATGGAGTCTCTGAGGAATCAGCTAGTCCCCAGCAGAGACCAACGTAGCTCCTAGGGTAAAGCACTCAAATGGAGGGAAACCACGCTGGCCAGAAATGGAGCAGGGATTTGGGCTCCTCCCACTCCATGCTGGTGAACGTGGCTACGGGCTCGCAGCCACTGCAACCAGATGAACCAGACAAGGGTAGACCAGATGCACAGCTGTGACAGTGCATAGCCGCACAAGAGGCTTAGATAACAAAGTAGGCTAGGACCAGCTCCTTCCCAGGATCTTTCCCATCTGTACAACATAATGATCATTGTAGTTGTAACAAACTGGGGAGGTTGATGGGGAATGAGGAACTATAATGTCACACTAGGACCCACTACTGAATATACACATAGATAATTGCATCTGGGTTTCAGGAAAAAGCATGTCTGAGATTCATATATTGAACACTTACTATGCTTGTCCTAGCTGGAGTCTACAAAATAAGACACACTCTTCCAAGCCTCCTGATTCCAAAGCATATATGATAACTTCTATCGCGGGGGGCTGGGTGAGGTGCCAAATGTGGAAGTCATTAAGCCCATAAAAATAATATTTACTGATTTGTTGAGAGTAATTGGCACTGGTTTGTGTTTTAAAGAGCTCTCTCAATCTCAGAGAAGAGGATGATAAATTGTGTGCCATGTCTGCATTTTAAGTCGAAAGCTTAGCTTGTAAGTAATTCCACATGCTGCAACCATCAACTATATGCAACAAAGCCGTCACATAAAATCTGCCTTCATTTCTTGAAAAGTAGGATTTTTATTTTTCATCCTTTAAAATCCACATCAAGGGGTCGGACCAATAGTCCATCGAGTAGCACATTTGTCTTGCAAACGGCAGACCCGGTTCGATCTGAGCATTCCATATGGTCCTCTGAGCACTGCCAGGCATAATTCCTGAGTGTAGAGCCAGAAGTAACCCCTGAGCATTTCCAGGTGTGACCCAGAAAGCAAAAATTAATTCATCGATTAATTAAACAAAATCTACATCAGCACATAACACACAAACAAGTAGTTTTTGCAGAAGGTTAGGTA
This sequence comes from Cryptotis parvus, assembly GCA_021461705.1. Classification (NCBI taxonomy): domain Eukaryota; kingdom Metazoa; phylum Chordata; class Mammalia; order Eulipotyphla; family Soricidae; genus Cryptotis; species Cryptotis parvus. The sequence goes on along the minus strand of JAJIBD010003159.1, from coordinate 75,749 downwards.
ACAGCTCACCAGTCCACTTACTTAGGATCGCTTCCATCCTCAAGAACAGTACTACAACCAGGTAATCAAGCCCCCCTCCTAATCCAAACAACTATGGTTCTCACCTGGACTAGCACAGCCTAAAATCTTGTTTCACCTTTGCCACTTCACAGGCCAGTCTCTTAGTATAGAATCTGTGTTATTTATCCTGTTTAGACCCAACCTTCCCACCACCCCAGAGATAATGCTTCACACATGAAATCAAAATCGAAATTCCTTTTCTTGATTTTTAGAGTCCTAAATGCCACCTTGGCCTCACATTCATCTTTGCCCTCCCTATAGCCACTGTGTTCTGTTCACACAGTCTGTTTTTCTTTCTCCTCATTCATTTGCACTGCCTATTTTCTCCATAGTAAATTCTTCATCCTTAACCTTTCCAGAGGGTTTTTTTTGTTGTTGTTGTTATTCAGCTCTCTGCTTAAATATTCTGACCTAAACTTAAATGTCATCTTTTCCTTCCCTAGGCTATTCAACCCCAAAGAGTCTTTCAGACACCCAAAACAAAACATTCTTTTTACAATAACATCCAACGAACTTAGATACAAGTAAGAATTCTCTAAAGCATTCAGATGGAGTATAGCCCTGTGAACACCTATTTTGGACTACTTGATCCAGTATCAAGACCCATAAGAGAATGAAATTGTGCTTTCTTAGGTCACCAAGTTGATGATACTTTATGACAGTACTAGGAAATCAATATGGGAGTTTTAAAAAAAATCATATTCTTCAGTAAGCACATAAAATATTTCTACAGTATTAAATTTTCTTGGAAAAAGAGATTAGGGGAAATGTCTTTAAAGCTCCTTAGAGGACTGTAATTAACAAAAGGTTGAAAAACACTATTCTAGTCTGTTAAGGTTTTGAGAGAGCTTAGGGAAATAAGAAGAATTAGTCAAGGAGTACTTTCTACTACTGTTAAAATTCTTCTCATTATTCTTGGCACTTAAACTAATATTCCCATTTGTTTTTCCTTCCATTCTGGCCAAATGCAATTATTACAACTTGTAGAAAAATTTCACTGTTGTCTACTTACAACAGATTTGTCCCCAAATGACAACAGCCTCCTACGATGGCCAATTTTCAATTGTGTGTCTCCTTATAGCACATTCTCTTGTCGCCACAGTGTTATGAAACAATGTTAGTGTTTTTGGACTCTGTATTTGATCCTTGGGATTTACATGTTATCTTATAACTCTATCCATACCAGGAAGATGAAAGGAAATTGATTATGTCTTTCATTATACATTTGGGTTTTTTTCCCCTATTACTCCTGGTATGACCAAAAGTTAACTATACAAGCCACTTATTATACTGACCTCTATAAAAGTCCTGGAGTTAATTAATTAGATCACAATCCTATGAAGAATGTTCAGTGAACTTACTGATATGTTCTGACAGGGATTTCAGGAAGAAAAGTCTACAGACAGAAGGAAGAACTCCAACTTACCTGTGATATTTAGAGACACCATTTGGAAGTCTATATGAAATGAAGCTTCCTAGAGAGGATCCAACTCTCTCTTGTATTAAGTATTGTGCTTGACTAAATTCTTAGCTCTTCTCAGTGAATCTCAATGCATGTGATGATGCTGGCCTGACAGATTTTGAAAACAGATTATTACCTGTCCAATTCTATTGCAACAGAATCTTAATTCTCATGACTCCTCTGCAATGTTTGATTTGTTAATGGAACTACCTCTGGGTGTGTGTGCAGCAAGAACTACAAGATGCTTGGTATAAGGATCCCTCTCACTGCAGTGTTTCAGCTTAGAACAATAGGCAGAAACCACCTCAGTAGGGTGTGCTAAGGAGTTTGAGGCAGGTTTTGCAGTCCCTCAAAGTCATGCTGGAGAAGCCTTGAGGATTTGTCAAAAGATTATGAAGTGGGATTCTTTTAGAAAAAGATTGGGTGAGTTATGGCATTTCTCCTTTCTTCTCAAAGGGAGAAGAAAGAAATGGGAAGTGGTTTCATTTTTCTACCTTTCACTTACTCTGCTTCCTTCCCTCTTTTTATTTATTTATTTTTTATTTTTTTGCTTTTTGGGTCACACCTGGCGATGCTAAGGGGTTACTCCTGGCTCTGCACTCAGGAATAACTCTTGGCGGTGCTTGGGGACCATATTGAATGCCGGGGATCAAACCCGGGCCCGCATGGGCTGGCCGCGTGCAAGGCAACGCCCTACCCTCTGGGCTATCATTCCGGCCCCCTTCCCTCTTTTTAAATTTTAATCATTGATGCAATGAGCAAAGGGTTGCAACACTCACACACTGTGTTGTAGTGCTTGTAGGTGAGCTCACCTGGGTTACACAGTGGCTGCAGTGCTCTTAGACATTCTGGTGGCAGTTCTTGGGAGTTGTACACTTGTGATGCCTGCTGTCCAGATCCTGCCTACAGCATGTGGAAGAGAGTGAAGATCAAATCATAGACTCATTCTGTAGTTGATCTATTCCTGGGCCCCAAGTTGTTTTCATTCTTAAGTCACATGAGGATTGTGACAACAACAATAAAAACAAATAGGGCTATTTACAATGAAAAATACACCTATGGTATTGAGTATATGGGCACCTTGTGAGCTCACTGATGGATGTCCAGGCAACCCAAAGGCTTGGAAATCTTTGTGTTTGTCTTTTTTTATTTTTAATTTTTTATTTAAACTTTCATCACTTGTCTTCCCGTTGTTCATTGATTTGCTCAGCACGTGCCAGTAACGTCTCCATTCATTGTGAATGAGGTCCATTATTGTTACTGTTTTTGGCATATTGAATACACCACGGGTAGCTTGCCAAGCTCTGCCGTGGCTCTGGGTTCATGCCAGGGGGCCCAGTCTTTTTCTGTGTCAGACCATCAACCACCCAGGGCCCACGGGGCAGAGCCCTGGGTGTAGACAAGTCTGTCTCCTGACTGCCACCTGCTGGCGCAGCCAGGTACTGCAACCACACCTGCAACACCTTGAGGGGGCAGAATCATGGTGTTTTTATTTAAACACCATGATTTTTTTAACTTTATTAAAACACCATGATTTACAAAGTGCAAAGTTATTCACAATACAGTGGTTAGAAAGATTCATCATTCAACACCAACCCCACCACCTGTGTGTTTCCACCACCAAAGACCCTGATTTTCCACCCACCCCCCATCCCCATGCCTGCTCCCTTAACTGGCACCAATTGTCTTGACTGTTACAGCCCATAAATGGAAATGGTACTGATAAAGTCATGACTTTTTTCTGAGTTGTTATGTGCAAATCTGGCCTATTTCTGTTCTTGTATTCACTTTCTGAGTTTCTAGAACACAGCGGGTTTCTACTCGTCAACCCCAAACCCTCCACCACAGCACTAGAGATAATGTTTGTCTTCTTGCACATTTGTCTGTCTTATTCTCTGCGACCAACACAACACTCAGGCAACTTCCCCCTTGCTGGACAGAGGCCAAAGGTACCAACCAGGTTGCCTTTATTGTAGTAAAGCACAGCCAAGGATAAGCTCTGAGCACATCTGTGTGTGGGCTGCAAACCAAATAAAACAAAAACTTTTTTTAACAGGGCAGAGCTCTCCCAAGGAGTGCTCAGGATAGCGAGGGGTTATGTCTGGAAATGTCTGGCTGCTATGCGGACCTGACGTTTCTGTTCTTGGGCCCAGAGATGTTGTTCTGTTCAGGCCCAGCGATGATCGGAGCAACCAGAGCTAGTACTGGGTAGCTGATCTCAGAGACTGCATGCTTTTAGTCCTTTGACCAATCTTCCCAAACCAAAACTCCTTTTATTTAGATTCAGAAAACATAAAAACTGTTAAATTAAGTCTAAATCAGTCTCTACCCTTTAAATAACTTAGACTAATTTCTGTATGTATTTTCACATACAGACGTATTTTATTTCTCATAAGTCTGAAACCACATACATCAGAACCCATTGATGTAATGTTTAAGGGAGTAATTCTGTCGGGAATGTTAATTGGAAGTGCCACTCTGGAAACATAACAGAGGTTTCTCAAAGAAATTGAAAACAGAACTACAACATGACCCCCACAATTTCATTTCTGGGTATTTATGTAAAGGAAACAAAAACACTAACTCAAGCCAGACGGGCAGTGCAGTAGATAAAGTGTTTTACTGCATGCAGTCAATCCAGGTTCAAAACCCTGCATCACATATTGTCTCCTAACCCCACCGGGAGTGATCCCTGAGCACAGAGCCAGAAGCAAACCCTGAGCACTGCCAGATATGAGTCCCCAAAATTAAAAATGATGCAATAAAATTTACAATAAAAAAACTCACAAAGATATATGTAGTTCCATGTTTCTTGTAGTTTTACTATAAAAGCAAGCACATGAGAATAACCTGTGTGCATCACAATGGATATCATTCCATCATAAGAAGTAATCATGTCATTTCAACAAGACGGATTCACTGTATCACTGTATCACTGTCTTCCCCGTTCATCATCGATTTGCTCGGCGGGCACCAGTAACATCTCCATATGACCTGTCTCATGCAAATAAAGACCAAGGGCACCTGCTTGCTCCAGGAACATAAAGAGCCTCAAACCATACCATCAGGTCATGGGAATGAGGTCTATAATTGTTACTGGTATCTGGCATATCAAATACGACACGGGTAGCTTGCCAGGCTCTGCCGTGCGGGTAGCATACTCTTGTAGTCATCTCAAAATTCAACATTTATTGATGATGGATTATGCCTAGTAAAATGTCAGAGAAAGGCAAAGACCATAACTTATGATCTCACTTTCCTAGAGAATTCTTAAAAAAAAAAAAGCAAAACAAACATAAAAAAATTCAAAGATACAAAAACAGATTGGTGATCGCCATAAGAAAGGGCTGATAAGTTAAAAAAAATTAAGGGCTAGAGAGTAAGCTAGGAGGGACAAATGTACCACAACAATGAGAAATCATTTTTATTTTCATACATGAAATCTGTTAAAATGTATGTTTTATTATGAAAATGACCATCTCACCCAAAACTATCTACAGATTGAATTTAAACCCTAACAGAATAGTAATGACATTTTAGAACACACACACACACACATACACACACACACAAATCCAGCCATACTACTCCTAGGTATTTACATAAAAGACACAAAAATACTAATTTTCAAAGATATTTACACACCTATTTTTACTGTAGCATTTATTCACAGAAGCAAAATAAACCTAAATCAACTCATGGAATCAACCAAAATGCTCACTGACAAATAATCTGGTTAAGTGTACATAAGGCGTAGTACATACTCGAAGAAATCCTATTCTGCCATTGGAAAAAAAAATTCTGACTCTGAGGACAAAATGGCTGGATTGTGAGGTGATAATGCTGAGTCAATAAATTAAAAAGTGAACTTTAATAACAGATGGTTTCACTCATATGTGGAATATGACTAATACAAGCAATTTTTTTTTTGCTTTTTGGGTCACACCCGGCAATGCTCAGGGGTTACTCCTGGCTCTTCACTCAGAATTACTCCTGGTGGTGCTCAGGGGCCCATATGGGATGCCGGGGATTGAACCCAGTTTGGCCATATGCAAGGCAAACTCCCTACCTTCTGTACTATCTCTCTGGTCCTAACACAAGCAAATTAATTGGTAAAAAAAAATCTAACTCCCAGACATCTGTGATTACTGGCAGTAATATGGTGAGGATGAATGAGTAGAGGACTCTTTTGGTGATATAATGGTGGAACTTTGGTGGCATCTATCAAGTGCAAAGTTCAATACCTAGAGATATGAAGTTAAACCATCAAATTTCATAATATTGTAAACCAATGATCAATAAATAATAGTAAAAGAAAAATAAACATTTCGGAGGAAGGTAAGTATTTGTTAAATAACTGTAGTGTTAAGAAAAACTACTGGTGAGTTCAGCAAGAAAGAGTGATCCTTGACTGTGAAGCCAAGAGTAAGCCCTGAGCACCACCAGGTGTGGTCCAAAACAAACAAGCAAACAACAACAACAACAAAAATCTTTGAATGTAGTGGAAGCATTTCACACGACTACCCTCATCCAACACAAGCCTTGTCCAAAACCATTTCCCTTTAACTGGTATTTATTCAGTTTCTGGCTTTCTCCTAGATCCCTCAAAGCCAAAAGGGAGAACTTTCCTTTCAGCAAACCAAAAAGAGTTCAATTATGACTACTCAAGGTGGAAGTTATAAATTATCACATAAGCTACTGCCTCCAATTCCTTATACTGCTAGTTAAACAACGTAACTTCTATTTATTCATCTTCCTAGGCCAATTTTTGAATTTGTTTCAACTTAGTGTAGATAGACAGACAGATAGGCAGGCAGACAGATAGACAGACATACAGACAGAAAGACAGATATCTTCACATGTGAAATACAGAACTAAATATAAAATCTTAGTATAATCTGGAAAAAAGTAAAAATAACCAACAACTAGGTACTTGCTCACGGATGACCCAATTATAACCTAGTTGTTGTCATTCTAATTATAGTGATGCGGCCTAAGACTAAAAAATTCTAAAGATATTGTTTTCTCCTGATATTTATTGAGCTTCCTAGAAACAGAAATTATTTTACACATGCACTTCTAGCAAACCACATTTATCCCCTAACCTACACTTGGAGCACTATTTTCAGACTCAAGGGTATTGAGATTTTATTCCATTAAACAAAATTTTAACAAATTATTTCATTCCATCAACATGTTGCACATTCCAATTCTATTACCTAGCATTTTTACATCCCAAGTCTTCACATTAGGATTTAAAGCACATACCACCTGAAAATTGCCCAACTGAGGGCAGAATCCTCAGCTGGGCCCAAGGAAGCTCTCCCCAAGTTCTCCTCCCAATATTAATCAACATTCCTAATGAATTCTACTAATCATCACAGTCTTTCCTGAATACTCTCAAGTAGGACAACTATTATTCAATTTTTTGGGGGGTAACACCTGGCAATGCTCAGGGGTTATTCCTGGCTCTTTGCTCAGGAATTACTCCTGGCAGGGAGCCAGGGAACCACAGGGATGCCGGTGATCGAACCTGGGTCATCTGTGAGCAAGGCAAATGCCCTACCTGCTGTGCTATCGCTCTGGCCCACCTATTATTCAATTTTTTAAGAATCATGTCCTATAATTCATTCTTTTTTTTTTTTTTGCTTTTTTTTGGTTCACACCTGGCGATGCTCAGGAATTACTCCTGGCGGTGCTCAGGGGACCATATGGGATGCCGGGGATTGAACCCAGGCCGACATGGGCGGACATGTGCAAGGCAAACGCCCCTACCCGCTGGGCTATCGCTCAGGCCCCTAATTCATTCTTTTGTTGTTGTTTTGGGGACACACCCAGTAATGCTCAGGGATTACCTCTGGCTCTGCACTCAGGAATCACTCCTGGTGGTGCAGGAAACCATACGGATGCTAGGGATCAAGCCTAAGTAGGCTGCATGCAAGGCAAGTGTCCTACCTGTAACCGCTCAAGTCCTAATTCATTTCTTACATATACTAAAAATGAGAGTCAAGCTGCCCCAGGGAAGAGCGGAAACTCCATCAACGGGAACCAAGGCACTTTGCAAAGTGCCTTGGTTCCCAGCCGGACCGACTAGCGCCCTGAGCTTCCGGGAACCGCCTCCCACTCCCCACAGGTGTGTGTGTGTGATTCTTGCGTCTCCACAAACCCCAAGCTGCCCCAGGGAAGAGCGGAAACTCCATCAGCGGGAACCAAGGCAAAGTGCCTTGGTTCCAGCCGGACCGACCCTAGCGCCCTGAGCTTCCGGGAACCGCCTCCACTCCCCCACAGGTGTGTGTGTGATTCTTGCATCTCCGTGGACCCCAAGCTGCCCCAGGGAAGAGCAGAAACTCCATCAACGGGAACCAAGGCAAAGTGCCTTGGTTCCAGCCCGACCAACCCTTGCGCCCTGAGCTGCTGGGAACATCCCAAAACTCAAAACCGAGCGGACGCGCTAGCGCTTCCGCACGACCCTCTCTCACTACCTACCTTGCATGAGGTACCAGTGACCCTTGGTTCCTACATCCTTGCCACCCACCCAAACTCTGCAAACAGACCAGACACCTACTAACTGCACTATCTAGTCACCCAAGAACTCACAGTTACAACCTACAATAGTCATAATGGTAAAGCAACGCAAAATTCCATCCAGCTCTGTGAGTGAAGTCACTGGTCCAGATGAGTCTGGCAATACCAATGAGTTGCATAACCTATCTGAAAAAGAATTTCGGAAAGAAATGTTAAGGATTCAAAAGGAATTCAAAGAAGCAATGGAATGCAAAATCAATAAAATACAGGAGGACATGATAGAAGAAGTGAGGAAAATGCAAAGGGAAATGACAGATATTAAAAATGAGGTAAACGAAATAAAAAACACGGTGGAAGGCCATCATAGCAGAATAATAGCTACTGAAGAAAGAATTAGTGATCTCGAAGACGAGTTCCAAAGATTCTCTACACAACACCAGAAGATAGAAAAAAGACTCACAATTACCGAACAGACAACGAGATAATCGGGATGAAGCCAGAAGAAACAACATACGGACCATTGGGGTCCCAGAAGGGCAAGAAGAAAACCCTGATGAAGAAGAAACTGTCAAAGCCATCATTGCTGAAAAGTTCCCGGAACTAAAGAATGCTTGCCTCAAGAATCCAAGAGGCCCGTAGGATACCAGCTAAAAGAAACCCCAACAAGAATACTCCAAGACACATCTTAATAAAAATGACAAAAACTATAGATAGGGATAGAATACTGAAAGCAGCAAGATCAAAGATGGAAATCACATACAAAGGAACATCTCTAAGATTTACAGCAGACTTCTCTGATGAAACACTCCGAGCCCGAAAACAATGGTGGGATATTGCGAAAAAGCTCAATGAACTGCAGGCTTCACCAAGAATTCTTTATCCGGCCAGGCTCACATTCAGATATGAAGGAAAGATACACAACTTCATGGATAAGCAACAACTCAGGAACTTCATGGACTCAAAACCAACTTTAAAAGAAGGACTGAAGGGCCTACTCTAATGCGACCAAACCCATAAGCACAACAAACACAAAAAGAAAGATGGCACAAAATCCAATGACAATAATCTCTCTCAATGTCAATGGTCTAAATGCACCAATTAAGAGACACAGAGTGACAAAATGGATTAAAAAATTGAACCCAACATTCTGCTGTCTACAAGAAACGCATCTGAATAAGCAGAACAAACACAGACTCAGAGTCAAAGGTTGGAAGACCATTCTCCATGCAAACAACTCCTCCAAAAAGGCTGGTGTGGCCATATTAGTATCAGATAATATAGACTTCAGGCTGAAAAAGGTTAGAAGGGACAACGAAGGCCACTTCTTATTAATTAAGGGGTATGTACACCAGGAAGAAATTACACTACTAAACATATATGCACCCAATGAGGGGTCAGCAAAATACATAAAACAACTGCTAAGAGACCTCAAAGAAGACATTAACAGTAGCACAATAATAGTTGGAGACTTCAACACTGCTCTATCAACGATGGATAGATCAACAAGACTGAAACTCACCAAGGAAATATTGGCTCTGAAGGAAGAAATGGAAGAAAGAGAGCTAGTGGATATATACAGGGCTTTTCATGCCAAATAAGCTGAATACGCATTTTTCTCTAGTGCACATGGAACATTCTCCAAGATAGACCACATGCTGAGCCACAAAGCATACCTCAATGAAATTAAAAAGATAGAAATTGTGTCAGCTATCTTTTCAGACCATGATGCACTGAAAATGGAAGTTAACCATACACAGAAACAGGGAGTCAAACCAAACACCTGGAAACTGAACAGCTCACTGCTGAACAACAAAGGGGTCATAGAAGAAATCAAACAGGAAATCCAAAGATTTCTGGAAACAAATGAAAATGAAGATACCAATTATAAGAACTTGTGGGACACGGCAAAAGCCATGTTAAGAGGGAAGTTTATAGCTCTGCAAGCATTCATCAGGAAACAAGAAAGGGCCCACATAAATAACCTGACTACACAGCTGAAGACATTAGAAAAAGACCAACAAAAGGAGCCCAACCCAGGCAGAAAAAAAGGAAATAATAAAACTTAGAGAGGAAATCAATGAGTTGGAAACCAAAAAAGACAATCCAAAAGATTAATGAAACCAAGAGATGGTTTTTTGAAAAAATAAACAAGATTGACAAACCATTGGCAAGACTTGTAAGGACAGGGAAAGAGAAAACCCAAATAAACAGAATCAGAAATAAAAAGGGTGACATCACAACAGAAACCACAGAAATCCAAAAGATCATCAGAGATTACTTTGAGAGCCTGTATGCCGTGAAACATGAGAATCTAGAAGAAATGGATCAATTCCTGAAGTCCTATAACCTCCCACGGCTGAAACAAGAAGACCTCCAATACCTGAATAAACCCATCACCATCGAGGAAATAGAAACAGTAATTAAAAGTCTGCCCAAACACAAAAGCCCAGGTCCAGACGGATTCCCTAGTGAACTCTACCAAACCTTTAAGGAGGACCTACTGCCAGTCCTTTTCAAGCTCTTCCAGGAAATAGAAGAAACAGAAACACTCCCAAAAAGCTTCTACGAGGCACATATCACCCTGATACCCAAAGCAGGGAGAGACAACACAAAAGAAAGAAAACTACAGACCAATCTCCCTGATGAACACGGATGCTAAGATCTTCAACAAAATACTAGCAAACAGAATCCAAAGACTCATCAAGAAGATTATACATCATGACCAAGTAGGATTCATCCCAGGAATGCAAGGATGGTTTAACATTCGCAAGTCAATCAACATAATACATCATATCAATAAAAGAAAAAATAAAAAACCATATGATCCTTTCAATAGACGCAGAAAAAGCATTTGACAAGATCCAGCACCCGTTCATGATTAAAACGGCTCCAGAAAATGGGAATTGAAGGGACTTTCCTCAAGATAGTTACAGCCATCTACCAAAAGCCCACAGCAAGCATCATTCTAAATGGGGAAAAGTTGAAAGCCTTCCCCCTGAGATCAGGGACAAGACAAGGTTGCCCCCTCTCACCTCTTTTATTCAATATAGTACTGGAAGTACTTGCCATAGCAATCAGAGAAGAAAAAGGACATCAAGGGCATCCAGATAGGCAAGGAAGAAGTCAAGCTATCATTATTTGCAGATGACATGATATTATACCTAGAGAACCCTAAACTCTCTACCAAAAAACTCCTAGAAACAATAGACGCATATAGTAGAGTGGCAAGATACAAAATCAACACCCAAAAGTCAGTGGCTTTCCTATATACAAATAACGAAAGAGAAGAAAAGGATATTAAGGAAACTATTCCATTCACAATTGTGCCACAGAAAATCAAATACCTAGGAATCATTTACCCAAGTATGTAAAGGACCTGTACAAAGAAAACTACAAGACACTGCTCCAAGAGATAAAAGAGGACACAAGGAAATGGAAACACGTTCCCTGTTCATGGATGGGGAGAATCAACATTGTTAAAATGGTAATACTCCCTAGAGCTCTGTACAGATTCAATGCAGTCCCTATGAGGATACCGATGACATTCTTCAAAGAAATTGACCAAACGCTCCTGAAATTTGTATGGAACAATAAACCCCCAAGGATAGCTAAAGCAATCCTCGGGAAAAAGAAGATGGGAGGCATCACCTTTCCCAACTTCAAACTGTACTACAAGGCAGTAGTAATTAAAACAGCATGGTATTGGAATAAAAACAGACCTGTGGACCTATGGAATAGAATTGAGTATCCTGACACCCAACCTCAAACACATGATCATTTAATCTTTGATAAAGGTGCAATGAGTCTAAAATGGAGTAAGGAAAGCCTCTTCAACAAGTGGTGTTGGGAAAACTGGGCAGCAACATGTAAAAAAATGAATTTGGACCTGTGTGTAACACCATGCACAAAAATCAGATCAAAATGGATTAAAGATCTCAATATCATACTTGAATCCATAAAGTACATTGAAGAAAATATAGGAAAAACCCTCCACGACATTGAAGCTAAAGGCATCTTCAAAGGTGAAACATCACTAACAAAGCAACTAGAAGAAAAGATAAACATATGGGACTACATGAAACTAAAAAGCTTCTGCACCTCAAAAGAAACAGTGACTAAGATACAAAAGCAGTCCACAGAATGGGAAAGAATATTCACCCAATACCCATCTGATAAGGGGTTAATATCCAGGATATATCAGGCACTGGTAGAACTTTACAAGAAGAAAACAAACAACCCCATCAAAAAAATGGGGAGAAGAAATGAACAGAAACTTCAGCAAGGAAGAAATTCGAATGGCAAAAAAACATATGAAAAAATGCTCATCATCACTAATCATCAGAGAGATGCAAATCAAAACAACAATGAGATACCACTTTACACCACAGAGACTGGCACATATTCAAAAGAGCAAGAACAACAAGTGCTGGCGTGGATGTGGGGAAAAGGGGACACTCATCCATTGTTGGTGGGAATGCCGGCTGGTACAGCCTTTCTGGAAAACAATATGGACTTTCCTCCAAAGACTAGAAATTGAACTCCCATTTGACCCAGCCATACCACTCCTGGGAATCTACTCTGGGAAACCAAAAATACGCAGTGGAAACACCATCCCTACTTTTATGTTCATAGCAGCATTATTCACAATAGCCAGAATCTGGAAGCAACCAGAGTGCCCGAAAATCGATGACTGGATGAAGAAGCTTTGGTACATCTACACAATGGAATACTATGCAGCTGTTAGGAAAAATGAAGTCATAAAATTTGCCTATAAATGGATGGACATGGAGAAGATTATGTTGAGCGAAATTAGCCAGAAGGAGAGAGACAGATACCGAATGACTGCATTTATTTGCATGGCATAAATATATATGTACATATTATGATACCATTATCCAAGGTCAAGTGAAGCATATATCGGGAGGTCTTGTCAAAGGTGGAAATTATCACAAACGTGTGGGAGTCAGAGTTTAGTAAAGACAGAAAATGGAACAGGGTGCTAATAATAGTCGAGGGTACTAATGCCAACCTAGAACTGAGCATGAGATAGAGGCAAAAGGATTCACATGACAACCTTTTAATGTATGTTCTGTAATCCATAGTCTGGAAGGGAAGGAAAAGAGAAAGAGAGAGAAAGGCAAAGAAATAAAGAACCTGCCATGGAGCAGGGCTGGGGAAGGGGGAGGGAACCGGGGATGTTGTTGGTGGGAGATGGGCACTGCTGGAGGGACGGGTGCTGAAACACTGTATGACCAAAACCCAAACATGAACTTTTTAATTGTATATCTTTTTATTTGTATGGAGATGGGCACTGGTGGAGGGACGGGTGCTGAAACACTGTATGACCAAAACCCAAACATGAACTTTTTAATTGTATATCTTTTTATTTGTATTTCTCACGGTGGTATAATAAAATACTTAAAAAAATTAAAAAAAATAAAAAAATAAAAATGAGAGTCTATGAAAAGTGTGCAGATGATATACTACTAAAAAATAACATTATGATGCATTATAAACATGGTTACCATAGACATCATAAATCTGCAATACCTACAGCAATGTAATTTTTTAACATTATAAAAAATATCCAGGCAGAGGTCCTGATGTACACTATTTAGAAATTCTATTATGACAGAGTCTGAGAAAATAGTACAGGAGTTAAGGTGGTATGCAGCTAATCTCAGTTCGATTCCAGGACGCCATTTGGCAGCCCAAGCACCACCAGGAAAGATCCCTGGTGCATAGAGCCAGAAGTAATCTCTGAACACTGCTGGGAGTAACAAAAAATAAAAATAAAAACAATTATATTATGACCTATTCCAGCAGAGGAAAAACAATCTTGAGAAACTGGTGCCATGTGTTAATTCACATAAAGGCTCTGTATGGGTGACTAGCGACTCCACTGAAAAATGTATTAACCCATCTATAACTGAATGTTTGTGTCGCCCAAATTAATATGCTGAAACCTAAGGCCCAAAGTGTTGTATCTGAAGACAGGGATTTTGACAGGTTCTTAGGACATGTTACCCCTCGTGGGATTAATACCCTCATCAAAGAGACCCCAGAGAGCTGCTTGATTCTTTGCACAAGACAAGATACAGGGAGAAATGGCCACTGATGGACTAAGCAGTTGATCTTTTACAGGCACCAATTTGACAAGCGGCTTCATCCTGGATTCCCAGCCTCCAGAACTGAGAAATAAATGTACAGCTTTTGTTTGTTTATCCACTTACAAGCCACCACTCTATGGCATTCAGTATAGCATCGCAAAAGAATTAAGACAACTCACCTCCAAGCTGCTGAAAAGCACCTATTTTGTGCCATTTCTCATAGATTATTGATAACAGCTTTAGATAGACATTGCTCCTTTAATCTCTGGAATATAATCCATCAGGACCTGGTTCTCACTATATCCTTTACTATATTAGGTTGCAATTCTTTCCATATACTCTTTGTTCCACCTTTTTCCATCGGAAGACCATGGTCTTAAGGGAGGCGGATAGAAGAACAGAGAGAATAACTGTGCCTTCTTTGAAAGCACCTCAGGGACAATCTGTGGACGTATATCATGATCTCCTTCTTTTGTGCACTTCAGTCCTTCCCTCCCAAGCTTCCTCTCCCACCCTCCTCTAGAATGATGTCCCATATATCCCGCCTGTTGTTCACATACTAATCTTGTTTCACTGGTGATTGCCCCTGATTTCATTTGGTCTCACTACTGTCTCACTGTTATTTGCTTTCATCAATTTAATGCGGTTATAAAGTTCTTCATCCTTTTTTTGAATCAAATATCTCTTATTTGATGGGACCACTTTCTTTCCCCCAGAGCACCTAAGTATAATTTTTTTTTCTGAGTCCATTTTCTGTTCTGAAAAAGCAGCTGGTCAGTTCATCAGGGCTGCCCCCTAGTTGGTCTGGGACTTGCCCCAGGAAGCTACCTTTTACCTGTCACCATAAAAGCTTCCCTGAGGCAAAGACGTCCTCACTCTAGGTTGAAGATGTGTGCTGAGAAAATCATAATTCTTTTCTTTCCACTCCAAAATTCTCATTGATTTTTTCTCCATGAAGACAATAAAGTATTTCCATCATAAGTTCAATACTGCCCTTGATTTTCTTTCTTAAGTCACCTTCATGTGTCCTTTCCTTGAAAAAAATTGTTTTCCCTCCAGTCCCCTCTTTTGGTTCCGCTGTTCACAGTCCTCATGTGCCCACTCTTCCAGGATGTGACTGCTTATCATTAACGTACCTCAGGAGCGGTGGTCAATATGTAACTCAGTCATCAAAGCTGGCGAAGTATTTTAAGGCTGTAAGATTTTTGCACTAGAAAACTGACATTTTTATTCATTCACTTAGTCATATGTTTGATCTAAATGTACTGAAGATTTATTTCACAGCAATTTCTGAGATGATCTCACAATCTCCGTCATTATAAATAAACCTTAAGTCAAATTTCAAGCCCTATATGGCTCCATTTTGCATACCAAGTTGCATCAAAATAAGCTAGAGCTTATTTTTCTCTAGCAAAATAAGCTAAAACAAATGCAATTTAAAATAATTCACATCTGAACAATGTGCTAACAATTGTCGAGGGTACTAATGCCAACCTAGAACTGAGCATTAAATAGAGGCAAAAAGATACACATGACAACCCTTTAATGTATGTTCTGTAATCCATAGTCTGGAGGGGAAGGAAAAGAGAAAGAGAGAGAAATGGAAAGAAATAAAGAACCTGCCATGGAGGAGGGCTGGGGGAGGGGGAAGGGAACAGGGGACATTGGTTGTGGGAGATGGGCACTGGTGGCGGGATGGGTGCTGGAACACTGTATGACCAAAACCCAAATATGAACTTTTTAATTGTATATCTTCGTAATTGTAAAAATAAAAAAAAATTTTAAAAACACACTGCAAAAAAAAATAAAAAATAAAATAATTCACATTAATATCAGTGGCAGGAACAGTATTTTTGTGTGTCCAGCAAAACATCTTAACATCTCTTGTCCATTTATCTTAATTTTTCTCAGTTCCTATTAGAAAGCTCCTGGCTTTGGGTCCCCATAACAAACACTTCCCGGGAAGGATCTCTCCATACCCTTCTGAGCGCCGAGCAGGTAAAATCAAGATAAATGAACACATCACCACCCATAAGAACTTTTTTTAAGACAAGGATGAATTACAGAGCAAGAGGGAAAAAATCTATATTTACAATAAAGAAGAATTAAGCACCACTAGACTTGATAGCAAAGACCAAAGCCAAATGGCTAACAGAATGAGAACTGGACCTTGACTTCAATATCTAAAAGACTCAGAACAAATGGTAAAGTCTCACATGCTTGGGGAGGGAAAATACAGAACAAGCAGAAGGGAGAAGAAAGCCACAAAGCCTCAAAAGCAGACCATCAGCTGTGAGGGGATCAGACAGCAGACAGAAATGAGAAAAACACACACTGACCTAAGTTGTGGTTCTGATAATGGTCTGTCCAATAGCTTCTGATAATGGTCTGTCCATTAGTCTGATGTATAGCCCCTTTTACATTTAGATAGATAAATTGAAAAATTATCTATATATAATAATGTGCGTTGTGTGTGTTTGTGTGTATGTATGTATAGTATACAACCCACAACATACATAGTATCTTCTTGTCATATTGTCAAATAGTATGAACAGATTCATGAGAAATTGGGAGCGGAGCTACAAAAATGTAAAAAAAAAATCTAATATAACACAATTTTTCTGAAAACGTACCTCTGTGCTTATTAAAATATTTAAGTTGACTTTAAATATTTAAAAAGTATGCTCCATACTTATAAATGCATATATGGAGTGATACAATGGGAAGGCATTTGCTTTGCACGCAGCCAACCCGGGTTCGATCCCGGCATCCCATATGGTCCTCTGAGCACCTCAAGGAGTGATTCCTGAGTGCAGAGCCAGGAGTAACGCCTGAGCATCGCCAAGTGAGGCCCAAAAAAGAGTTTTTTTAAAAAAATGCATTTTCTAGTATACCCATAAAAAACAAGTTCTCTCAACTCAACCTCAATTTTGTGGCGCTTTTCCATGAAACTGCCAAGCTCGTGACACGAGCAGTGCAGGGCACGGTGAACCGGCAGAAGGTGGCACTTTGTGCCGGGGGACACGAGGACAAGCGCTGCTCGGAACCGACAGGGACAGCGCAGACCGGCCTCGGGGAACAGGCCGCTGGTTCCCGCCCCTGCAGCTCCTGCGCCTGTCTCTCGAGACTTCCGAGATCCCGTGAGATCTCGCTTCCCGGTAATGAAATTGCGAAGGCAGCGGCGGCGTGGAGGGCCTGTGTAAGCCTCCTTCCTCTTGCCACCCTCTGGTTTTTTTTTTAATTAAACATTTTATTATACCACCGTGAGATATACAATTACGTTGTTCATGTTTGGAGGTTTCGGTCACATAGTGTTCCAGCACCCCGTCCTCCACCAGTGCCCATATCCCACCACCAAGGTCCCCAATTCCCCTCCCCTCTCCCATAGCCTGCCTAAATGGCAGGTTCTTTATCTCTTTTCTCTCTCCCTCTCTCTCCCTTCCTTCTCCTACACATTGTGGGTTGCACTACATACACTTAGAGGCCATCATGTGCATTTTTTGCCTGTATTTAATGCTCAGTTCTAGGTTGGTATCAGCCCTTTCGACATTTATTCACACGTGTTCCCTTCTCTGTCTTACCTAACCTCTGACTCCCTCACGTTTGCGGTAATTTCCACTTTTGGTAAGACCACCTGTCAGAAGGAAAGAGAGAGACATAGAATGACTGCATTTATTTGCATGACATAAATATATCTTGCCACCCTCTGATCCCTGCTGCATCCCCACCCATAGCTTCCTGCTCCTCAGCAGTCTCACGTCACACACCAAACCCACCCAGCCCACCCTCGGGACCACCTTCCTGAATCCCTGCCTGTTAGGGCAACTCTACATTTAATCCACCAGGAACCAGACCCACCTTTGGGTGTCTTTTCCCGTTGGAAAAAAAAATTCTATTTAAAATTAAATTAAACTACTACTATGACCATGATAGTTGGAAATGAATGACTCTGGACAAGAACTGAGTGTTGAAACTAGGCAAAGGGATATACATGGCGACCTTTACGTATCTGTACCTGAACCATAATGCCCTGAACTGAGAGAGAGAGAGAGAGAGAGAGAGAGAGAGAGAGAGAGAAGAAAGAGGATATGGGGGTGGGGACTTGGTTGAGGGAAACTGGGGACATTAATGTCAGGAAATGTGCACTGGTGAAGGGACTAGTGTTGGAACATTGTACAACTGAAACCCAATCATTAACAGTTTTATAACTGTACCTCAGTGATTCAATTTTAAAAAATAAGTAAAATTTAATTCCTGATCAGAGACCATGACTGATAGGTATCAGTAAGACTGATAAAAGGACACAGTATCCAGTGGAGCTGGGGGACAGGCGGGAGGTAATACAGGCGTTGAGGAACTTACTTTGCATGGAGCCTACCAGATTAATTCCTTCCTCCACAGCCTGTGGTCCCTGGAGCACAGCCAGGAGTTATCCCTGAGCAACCCCTTCCAAAAAAATTAAAAAGAAGTAGCCTCTTTGACAGACTTAGGAGATGACCCATTCTGAAGGATATCAGTAGGGTGCAAAGTGCTCGCATAAACCACCGGCAGGTGTGAAGATCCATATTATGGAAAAATCGTGCGGGCAAGGGGAACAGCAAAATCCTCTGAAAGCAGGAGAGAAGCTCCGGACAGATGATTAAAGCTGCACAACTAACTGGCTATTCAGTGAAGGAATGAAAGGTGCCATGGGGAGGGTCCACTAAGTTGAAGACCTAGGCAATCTTAAAGGACATAGGTGGGGTGGGGTTACCCTATGGCATGTGCTAGGTTCCAAAGAGGAAGTTCAAGTGGAGGATGGGAAAATGACTCCACTGGAGCTCATATCTGGCCTGCACTAGAATCTATGGTTTCTGATCCCTGGAACAACATGGTCTCCGGAGCACTGCCAAGTGTATCCCTGTGGCGCTCAGCACCTTGGGATTGAAGTGCTATCACACTGTTAAGCTCAAGCACTGAACCCTCTGGTCTCTCCAACTGAGCCAACTATCTCCAAGAATGGCCCTCAGTCAGGCACTGCGGGAGCCTAAGCTTTGAGTACAGGGCACATAGGGAAGCTTCATCTTGTCAGGCCATGGACAAGATCAAGGAAGATGGGAGACAGAAGCATCCTTCCTACCACTCAGTTTGGAGCAGATGACCTAAACTTTAACTGATCACATCTCCATCATCAAATATTTAATCAATCCAGGGAATGATGGCATCTAATGGGCATATGGCAGGCATCATGTGGATTAAAAAGCAAAACAATAACAACAGACCAGCGGACAACTCGTCAGCTAAGAGAACCAGGAGTTGATTCCCCAGGTTCGCCATTCTCTTGCCTACTCTCCCACCCTCTCCCCACTGCTGCTCCCAGCATCCTAGGGAGTAGTCAGAGACCCCCACAGATAGCAAAGAGCAGCTCCACTATGTGGGGTTCCCCTTTCTTCTCTCCCTGGGTATGTTCTATTCAATATTCCATCCATATGCTTAGTGAAAAACTGGACAAATGAAACATTCACTAAAAACCAATCCAACACGAGCATTTTATCCAGGAAAAGCCAAGCTCTCGTTGTAATCCAAACCACCCTGCCTGCCGCAAGAGTGTGAAGAGGTGCAGCAAAGCCAGTCCCACTTGGAAACCTTAGTAATTACTATGGGAACCCATCGGATGCTGGGATGCTGGGAAGACAGCTTAATTAAGTGCCATCTCTGACAGCTTTGATTGGGAAATTGAGGCCCCAGTAACTGGGTGCCATTCAGGCAACAGTCTGCTCCTTTTGTTAGCGCACAGTGAGGGTCTCTCCTTTTGCCTACAACAAATAGGAGAGCTATAATTATGCAATGTCAAACTGCAGCTGGGCGTGCTATTTTGGATTTCATATTTTCCTGGAGAGTTTTGCCACTGAAAAGATGAAAGTGGCCACCCTGCTTCCACGGTGGCTGTATTTAAGGTATTTGAAGCCCTCCAACATCCTGATTCCTTTTCTCATGGTAAAGAGAGGGGAGCAAGCCCAACTGCAGTGGCTTACACTGATGGAACCTTAGCCTCTGTGTATTAGCTTCCTAGGGTACAACAAAGTGCCACCAATGAGGTAGTTTAAGCAACAGAAAATGCCTTGCCTATTGCAAACCACAATGAGAGAAAGAGAGAGAGAGAGAGAGAGAGAGAGAGAGAGAGAGAAGAGAGAAGAGAAAGGAGCCTGCCATAGAGACAAGCTTGGACAAGGAGTTGGGGAGAGGGGGACAGCGGAAGGTAACCTGCAAACATTGGTGGTGGGAAATGGACACTGGTGAAGGGATGGGCGTTGGAGCACTGTATGACTGAAACCCTACCATGAACGGCTTTGTAATTGCATGTTTCATGGTAATTCGATTAAGAAACTTTAATTTAAAAAAATGCAGGGGCTGGAGCAATAGTACAGCAGGTAGGGCATTTACCTTGCTCATAGCCAACATGGGTTCAATTCCTAGCATTCCATATGAACCCCTGAGCACCACCAGGAGTAATTCCTGAATGCAGAGCCAGGAGTAATCCCTGAGCATCACCAGATGCAACCCAAAAAAGAAAGGAAAAAAAAGCATTGCCTGGCAGTCCCAGAAGGCACAAGTCCAAGCCAGGATTGGTTCCTCTTAAAGGCTTTGGGGGGAAAGTGTTTTTATGCCTCTAAACTCACTCCTGATGGTTTTCTCAGTCTTTGGCAACCCTTGGCTTATAGATGCATCATCCCAATTTCTACCTTTTTCTTCACATGCCATTCTTATTAAATGTGTGTTTGCTCCAAATTTCTCTTTTTAATAAGGACACAGTCATGTTGAATGAAGGCCCATCCTAATTACTTCATCCTCATTCATCCAACTGTGAAGATCTATTTCCAAATAAGGTGCAATTAATGGTATTTGGTTTATGAACTTCAGAATTTTTCATAGTTAGCCTCTTGTGCTTCCTTACAGGTGTCTCTCAGAGGGTGCAAAGAACTGCACAAAAGCTTTAGCATTTCATCAGTTTGCTTGGGAACACCAGTCTATAATAGTGAGGTAATGCTGAGCACAGATTAGGAGTTCAAATACTCCACAAATTACCTGATGTGCATCATATTACTCCTCCCTGGCCTCAGGTTGAAAACTAAGAAATCATAAATTCGTGTTTCATTTGAGCACCAACATTCTAATAGCTTCAGAATCTCCTCACAACGGAGAGGTGAGTCTCTCCTTGGACAAACATCACCCACCCCATCACCAACTTCACAACTTCTCACACCATCACAGATTTCTCAAACATGCAATTCTTTTTTTTTTTTTTTTTTTTGGGTCACACCCGGCAATGCTCAGGGGTTTCTCCTGGCTCTGCACTCAGAAATTACTCCTGGCAGTGCTCAGGGGACCATATGGGATACCAGGGATAGAACCTGGGTCGGCATGAGCCGGCCGCGTGCAAGGCAAACGCCTTACCCGCTGGACTATCGCTCCGGCCCCTGAAATATGCAATTCTACCCCAAGGCAATTAGAGGAAATGTAAGCCAGCCTTGGACACTTGGCAAGCAGTGGCATGGTGGACAAGAGCAGGGGGAAGCTTGTCTTCTGCCTGGCTCCCATGGAAATCCCACATGACAGGGCAAGGGGGCATGGTGGAGGACGGTGAGCCGGCTGAGATTGCTTTCCTTCCACTCTGCCAACCTCCCGAAATGGATATCCCTGAGAAAGACCAGTCACTTACAGAGTTACATTCCATGCAGGTTGGCGTCATTCTTGGCTGCTACCTGTGCTCTCAGATAAGGACTGGGATCTAGTCATCAGTCTCATAGCTGCAGTCCTCTTGAAGAGGAAGCTTCCTTTGCTTTGGGGTCAGTGATTCTTGCTCAGTCATACCCAGAAGCAAATACTATAATTCTCAACTTGAACACACAAGTGATTTTACTCAAGATAACTGTCATGAGAGAGAGAGAGAGATTCAGAGAGAGAAAGAGAGGAAAGGGGGTTCCTGCTACTGAAGAAGCCTGGGGGTGGCAGGGAGGGGGTGTGGGTATACTGCTGGTGGTGATGGGGCACTGGTGGAGGGATGGGTGCTGTAATGCTGTATTACCAAGAACCAATTATGAACACCTTTGTAACTGTATGTTTCACTGTGGTATAATACAAAATTTTAAAAAAAGATAAGAAGACCTATACCATATAATCTAGCAGCCAGACACACTTTGGGTAGTGAAAGAGGTGCTAATTACACTGGAATGACAGATAAACCCTAATTCTATGCCAGGTGCTTTGTGCACCCCATAAACATATCAGGCAATCCCTACTATTATCCACTCCCAGATGAGTAACTTGAGACTTGCAGAGGTTAAATGACTTGTCCTTGGCAACTTGCAATCACAGACTACATGATCGGGATTCAGACTCAGCCCCTTCTAATCCTTAACTCATCCACAACTCTCCTACTATGGATCGTTATCAACCTCTTAGCAAACAGAAGTGTATGAGGCCTCCCTCTCAATCTCCCAGGGGAAGCGTTCAGGGTCTCTCATGACCCTGGTCTTCCCTCTGACCTTTCCCCATATAGGAGAGCATGTGTCAATGTTTTTCATACTGTGGACTGGCACCTGACAAGCATAGTGGTTCACAGATGGACAATTTTAACCAAGGGCAGGTGGACACTCTTCCTGTGGTTGGCTACAAGCCTAACTCTATGCCTGTGTTTTATATTGGCTACTTCTTAGTTTGAATCTATTTTTCCTACAATTGATCTGCTGTATCCTAAATTCAATCCTTATGGTCACCAAAAGATACACCACCTCTCTGGGCTACCCAGAGTGCTCCCCCTCAGAGTGCTTACTCTATATGCTGTGCTCGTTTCAACTATAAACTATACTCTACTTTTTCTTCTGGGGGATAAAGGGGTCAGACCCAGCAGTGTTCGGTGGCTTGTCCCATAACATTGCTTGGGGACAACTCCCAGTAGAGGTTGGGAAAATCATGTGGTACTGGACCTCAAACCTAGGATTACCACCTGCCAAGTATCTCCTCTGAGCTCTCTTGGCCCTTCTGTTTCTTGAGGCACCGCTGGGAGATTAGCTCAAATGTCTTCTTTCAGCTCCTGCAATAGAATGTTTTGTTTTGTACTTCAAATATACTTGTATTCAGCTAACTGTGTTTACAATTATATTATAGTTAATATTATAGAATTAACTGTAGTTAGAATTATAATTCTAATGTGTTTAGAATTATAATTTCACCTCTAAATGCTGATTTGGTTACATCCCATATGATTTCATAAATTTTTTTTTCCCATTTGTTCTAGATGTTAGTTTCCAGAAAACAGAACATTTTAAAACTTTTTTGATGGGGTTAGAGCGTTAGGGTCACACCTATGATGTGTTGGGTTGACTTCTAGCTCTGTGCTTAGGGATCTCCCCAGACAGTGCTTGGAGGACAATATGTGGTGCCTGGATTGAACTGGAATTAGCTGTACATAGGCAGGTGTCTTACCCCTGTACCACCTCTGTGGTCTACAACTCTTTTATTGTTATTTATTCTAATAATATTTACATGGTGGTCACAGAACATATGTCAGTGTTTCTCAACCAGGGACCATGTGACTTCCCCTAGGATATTTGAAGTCTAGTGGAATAACCAGTAGGGTGCAGGCCACGGAAGTAAAGAAGGTCAGGAGGGGTCATGGATGGAAAAGCCTGAAAAACACTGGTCTATAGCATATTAACTCTTTTAGACATATTGGATCTTTTTCCTAAAGCCGGGACAGAGCCAATGCTAATATACATACAATACATAATCAAAAGCATTCCTTGGTTGGAAATAAAATGTAATGATATATTTCTAGGGGCTTCTTTTATGCCTTATTTAGTCATATTATTTTTTCTGAGTATTTCCTTTTTAAGTCAGCTTTGTTAGTCAATGACCAAAAAAGCAATATTAGAATGTCTTGTCTATATAATCCTCCTTCTGATTTCTTTCTCCCTTTTTTTTTTTTTTTTTTTGCTTCTTGAGTCACACCCGACAATGCTCAGGGGTTTCTCCTGGCTCTGCACTCAGCAGTTACTCCTGGTTGTGCTCAGGGGACCATATGGGATGCCGGGGATTGAAGCCAGGTAAGCCACATGCAAGGCAAACGCCCTTCCTGCTGGACCCTTGGGCACCCTCCTTCTGATTTATTTCACCTTGCATGATCACTTCCAGTTCCATCCATACTGTGGCAAAAGATGAGATTTCATCTTTTCTTAGAGCTTAGTATTATAAAGTCTATGTACTGAGTATTTACACACCATGTGTGTGTGTGTGTGTGTGTGGAGAGAGAGAGAGAGAGAGAGAGAGAGAGAGAGAGAGAGAAACACCAAATGAGATCACTCATGTGTGGAATATAAATAAACAAAGCAAGGACAAAGACAATTTTCAAGGGAAAAAAGACCCTTAGACTCTGATCACAGAACTGAGATTACTGCAGATGGAAACAGTGGCTGGAAAGTGCCCAAAGGATAATGGTGGAAAGAAATTGCCACTTTAGTGGTGGTATTGATATGGTAACACTGTACCCCCAAACCTCATAACTGTTTACACTCTTGTAAATTAGTGTACCTCAACGGAAAGTAAAACAAAATGTCCAGTCCATATAAAAATACTTATACATATAAATAATTTCTTGCCAATAGGCATAATTTTAGTAGATATATATATATATTTTTTGCTTTTTGGGTCACACCCAGCCATGCTCAGGGGTTACTCCTGGCTCTGCACTGAGGAATTATCTCCTGGCATTGCTCAGGGGACCATATGGGATGCCGGGGATCGAACCCGGGCCGGCATGGGCCAGCGGCGTGCAAGGCAAACGCCCTACCTGCTGGGCTATCGCTCCTGCCCCAGTAGATAATTTTTAAATTGTGTGTCCCACAATTATTTCCAAATAATTCTTGCTTTATGAATTTTTTTATTCAATTAAAAAAAAATACTCAATTTTTTTTCTGAACTATCTCATTTGAAATTGTATTATCAGCATTTGGGGTACTGACAGAGGTCAGTGTAAGCCTCTTAAGGAGTGGTCAGGGGCCCCGAACCACTCTTGGCAATACTCAAGCTCACTGTTGCTGACTGGCTGGTTCCATACTCAAGACCAGAGTTTCTGGAGTCACTGGGCCACACCTGGTGCTGCTCCGAGCCCCATGAGATCAAAGCGGGGCCTCCACATGCCTGACCTCTGGCCCTTTAAGCTCTCTCTGCTGCCCTATCCCCAGCCTTTAACCAGGGACTCACTGCAAATGCAAGCCCCACAACCAGTGCATGTGCGATCCGGATCATCACGGCAACGTCAACAACGGAAATAAAACAGGAAACTCACTTGGGACCGAAGTGATAGTCCGACGTGGGTTCGATCTCCGGCATCCCATATGGTCTCCCAAGCCCTGCCAAGAGTAATTCCCGAGTGAAGAGCCAGGAGTTAACACTTGAGCATAGCCAGGTGTGACCCAAAATGAAGGAAAAAAAAAAACCCACCTGATTTTTTTTTAAGAAATGAGAGCAATATGTAAATGAATGGACGTGGAGAGTAACAAGCTGAGCGAAGTGAGTCAGCAGAAGGACAGACACAGAATGATACAGAATGACTGCATTCATTTGCGGGATATAAAAATAGTGTGGGACTAATATCCAAGGCCAGGAAAAACAGGGGCCAGGAGGACTTGTCAGTGGTTTGAAGCTTGCCACAAGTGTGTGGAGGGTGAAGGGCAGTTAGGATAGAGAAGGGACCAGTATGACAATAGCAGTTGGAAATGATCACTCTGGACAAGAACTTAGTGCTGAAAGCAGGTAAAGGAAGATACATGATAACCTTTCGGTACCTGTACTGCAAACCATAATGTCAGGGGAGAGAGAGGGGGAGGGAGAGACAGGGAGAGAGAGAGAGATGGAGAGGGAGAGAGAGGGAGGGAGACAGAGGGGGAGAGAGGGGGAGAGGTAGAGAGAGAGGGAGAGGGAGAGAGAGGGAGGGGAGAGAGGGAGGAAGAGAGGGAGGGAGAGAGAGATGGAGAGGGAGAGAGAGGGAGGGAGAGAGATAAGGAGAGAGGGAGAAAGAGGGAGGGAGAGAGGGAGAGAGAGGGAAAGAGAGGGAGAGGGGGAGAGAGAGATGGGAGGCAGAGAGAGGGAGGGAGAGAGAGGAGAGAGAGAGAGGGAGAAAGAGGGAGGGAGAGGGGAGAGGGAAGGAGAGAGAGAGGGAGGGAGAGAGATGGAGAGGGAGGGAGAGGGAGGGAGAGAGAGAGAGAGAGAGGGAGGGAGAGAGATGGAGAGGGAGCGAGAGGGAGGGAGAGGGAGGGAGAGGGAGGGAGAGGGGAGAGAGAGAGGGAGAGAGAGAGAGAGAGAGAGAGAGAGAGAGAGAGAGAGAGAAAGTGCCTTCCATGGGGCCGGGGCAGGAAACTGGGGACTCTGGTGAAGGTATGGGTGTTGGAGCATCATTGACTGAAACCCAGTCATGGACAACTTTGTAACTGTATATCTCACTGTGATTTAATTAAAAATTAATTATTTTAAAAATAGATAGACAGAAAAAGAGCAGTCGGGAAGGTAACACGGAAGCTCCTCCATCAGCAGCCAGTACTGCACTACACGTGCCCCTGGGGCAACCATGCCTGCAAGCATCACTTGACTTCTATCATTGCTAGCATTCTTATTTTCACATTTTTCAGATCGAGTTATTTTTAGTACTATTCTTTGCTGACGTTTGTAATAACATATATTGAATGCTTGGTTTCTGTGAGTATAAACCTGGCAAATTCTTTATAAGAATGAATTAAAGGGAAATGTATTTTCAGCTTACTGAAATATCTAAAGTGCTCCTGTTCCCTGAGATAATTAAATAGCTAAGAAGCCGGTGAGTGAAAACGTTCAAACATTGTTATAAATAGGAGCAGAACCTTTGCCTATTTCACCCTCTTGTGGCCGCTCTGAGGAACTATCTTTATTTTAGAGTTGCAATCCCAAGCCTGATAGTTTGGGTGTCACGAAGTTTATTCAGAAACATGGTTCCATCCTCCCATTAACAATATGCATTTGACATTCTCTCAGGTGGCTTATCTGCACATCAAGTTTGAGAAATGCTGGTTTACAACATATAGTAAAAAAATTTTCACTATTCAGGAAAAAAAAAAAACAAAGAACGTGCTAGGGAATCAGGAAGGTAGCTCAAAGAGGTAAGCACTTGTTTTACACTCAGAAGGCCTGTCTCAGAAAATGAAACAGTGAGCTAACAACTGCCGAAAGTACTAATACCAACCTAGAACTGAGCATTAAACACAGGCAGAAAGATACACATGACAAGCCTTTAATGTATGTTCTGTAATTCACAATCTGGAAGGGAAGGAAAAGAGAAAGAGAGAGAAAGGGAAAGAAATAAAGAACCTGCCATGGAGGTGGGCTGGGGAGGGGGAGGGAACCGGGGATGTTGGTGGTGGGAGATGGGCACTGGTGGAGGGATGGGTGCTGGAGCACTGTATGACCATAACCCAAATATGAACATCTTTGTAATTGTATATCTCATGGTGGTATAATAAAATACTTAAAATTTTTTAAATGAAGGCCTGTCTCCATTTCCTGCACCACATGGTACCCGAGCATCCCAGGAAGCAAACCATGAGCACCAAACCAGAAATGGTCCCTGAGCACCCCCTAGGTGTGGCTCCAAAACAAACACCCACCACCAAAGACAGTTCTGAAAGCTCCGGAAAGCCACAAAAGCGTTTGTTTCACTTTGTACAACAAAAGTAAAAATGGGGCCCAGGGCGCATTTTAAGATAATGGAGATGTTCTATTCCTGGACCTAGATACTGCTTTATACAGGTAGCAATAAATCAAAAATCACCTGTATGAAAGAGGTGTGTTTTAAGATGTGAATTATATCTTCATTAAAAAAATTTTTTTTGACTTTTCACCAAAGCTCATCCATGGTGTTTCCAATGGATGAAAAAGAACTGGAGAGTCTAGTGTCTTCAGTGATCTTCCCACGACATCCAGACGGCCTGAGGAAGACTTTAGCACTCTACCTTCTTGGAACTTCCCTGTCTTCCAGCTCCTAGCACCTGCCTCTCACCTGGATTGTTCTGAGTTGCTCCATTACTGAACTGGGTTCTTTCTCTATCCTTTCTCCCATCTCCCGTGTGTGTGTGTGTGTGTGTGTGTGTGTGTGTGTGTGTGTGTGTGTGTGTGTAGGGAGAGTTTGAAGAGGCTCTAGGGACCATATGGAATGCTGGGGCTAGAACACTGGTCGGCAGCATGCAGGTTCAGCATCTGACCCCCTATACTATCACTCTAGTCGCTCCCATGTCTAATTCTTGATGACCACCTGTGGTGGTTGAGGTCCTAAAAAGGTGGCCTTAGAATCAATTTCTTTCCACCATTTTATTCAGAAAACAACTAGTGCTCAGGGAGCACAAATTAAGAATTATAGAACCTTAAATCCAAACAGACCAAAGTTAAAATTCTGCTTACCCATTAGGTCAGTATGACCAAGTCCCTTGAGGTCTTTGAGCTTCCTGAGTCTTTTTTTTTTTGAGGGGGAAAGGTTCACACCTGGCTATGTTGAGGGGTTGCTTCTGACTCTGCACTCAGAGTTACTCCTGGCAGTGCTCGGGGACCATATGGGATGCTGGGGATCAAACCTGGCTCAACGGAGAGCAAGGCAAATGCCCTACCCACTGTGCTATCACTCCAGCCCGAGCTTCCTGAGTCTTAACTGTACATATGTACAATGACTCCTTCATCATGGGATGTCCCAAGGATTTTGCAAGACAATGTGCAAACTATATCTTGAGGCTATCCACACCCAGCACATCAAAATGGCATTGAGGAGGGAGGGCAAGTTAAATTGAGTAGGCAGTGGCCCTGGACTAAACTCATTGTCTTCTTTGACCTTTGTTTCTCTAGTGTCTTATTCTCTTTTCTCTTTTATTCCCTTTCACCTAAATAGAGTGATCAGAGTCTTCTATGCTAATTATCTGATTCAACCAACAACCTTTCCTGCTTTATAATTGATGGTGCTGGTGGTCATGATGGTGATATGGTGAGAGTGGTGTTGGTGATGGTGGTGATTGTGATGGTAATGGTGGTGCTGGTGGTCATCATGGTGATATGGTAAGAGTGGTGTTGGTGATGGTGATGATTGTGATGGTAATGGTGGTGATTACCATTGTGATGGTAATGGTAGTAGGTCCTGGCCTGCCACTCCAGCAGAGCCTTACAACAAGCCAGACGACCCCCACTCCATGAAGAGCCTCCATTTTCCACATCCGGACTTCCCCCTCGTCAGAACTCCACCCAGCAGACCAGCCTATCACAGCCTGGCTCACGCGGCCCCTTGTGGCCGTGCGGTTCATCAATAAATGCTGGATTTTTAGATGACTATAAGAGTATGCTACCCGCACGGCAGAGCCTGGCAAGCTACCCATGTCGTATTTGATATGCTAAATACCAGTAACAATTATAGACCTCATTCCCATGACCTGATGGAATGAGGCTCTTTATGTTCTTTTGTTTTTTTGGTTTTTTTTTTTTTTTTTTTGCTTTTTGGGTCACACCCGGCAATGCTCAGGGGTTTCTCCTGGCTCTGCACTCAGGAATTACTCCTGGCTGTGCTCGGGGGACCATATGGGATGCCGGGATCGAACCCAGGCCGGCATGGGCGCGGCGCCGTGCAAGGCAAACACCCTACTCGCTGGGCCATCGCTCCGGCCTGAGGCTCTTTATGTTCTTGGAGCAAGCAGATGCCCTTGGGCTCTACTTGCATGAGTCAGGTCATATAGAGATGTTACTGGTGCCCGCTTGAGCCAATTGATGATGAACGGGAAGACAGTGAATGGTGGTGATTGTGATGGTAATCGTGGTGATTGTGATGGTGATGGTGGTGGCTTCAGTAAGAACAATTACCATGGGGCCAGAGGGATAGTCCAGTGGGGAGGGTGTTTGCTTTGCTCATGGCTGACCCGGGTTTGATCCCTGACATCCCATATGGCCCCCAAAATCACCACCAGGATTAATTGCTGAGTGCAGAGCCAGGAGTAATCCCTGAGCATAGCCAGGTGTGACCCTCCCCCCCCAAAAAGAACAATGAGCACAATCATTACATTATTTATTTCATCCTCTTTAGGAGAAAGCAAGCAAGCAAGCATGGAAAGCAACAAGGCAGCAAATTACTACTTTGACTACTTAAGGTCACACTCCCAGGAGCCCCTGGAGCAAGGACTATCACCATCCCCTGATCTGAAGTGTTCCCCACTCCTGGCCAGAACAAACAAGACCAATGAGAAGATGAGGCTCATTTTTACAGTTCTTAGCCAGGGCTCAAGGAAAATCACAGGCAGGAACATCACAAGAAGCTTTGAAGCCACAGGCTCAAGCTACCCCTTTTATCTGGTGGAGCTCAAGCATTCAACTTCTGCCATTCCCTTTGACGCATCATCTGCCCCATCCTCCAGGTGGCGCTCATGAGTCAGCCTTGGTCAGTGATGATTCGAATTTAGTTCATTTGCCTCTTGGGTTATTTGCATGAAGAGGCAACTAAAAACTTGGGCACCCAGGAGGAGTGCTTGAGATCCCGGGCCCCTCAAGTGGTGCAGGCCTGGTACATGGACAAGTCCATTCACAGCCACCTCAGACGGTTAGGCCCATACATTCTAGGGTGGTCTGAAATGACAGTGAGAGGAGGCGACAGGAGATAGGACTGTGACAAAAATGATTTCCAAGAAGACCAAATTCAGTGTGTGCTGAATAGCAAGAGATTAGAAATGGGAATCCAGTTCGGAGAGTCAATTCATCACCCAGTTCCAACATTACTCATCACCCTCACCAAGCAGTGCTCACAGTGACTGGTTGCCCAACAATTCAACTCAATTCAGCATGAACCTGAAGAGTGTGAGCTCCTGCAAATAAAAGACCGGGCTGTTAGATTGCTGTCCAACGCCTTCAATGGCCAACCAAAACTCCAGTTTATTACCTGTGCTTCTGACCTTTGGAGGGTCCCACAAGCTCTTCCTTGGATCCACCAGTTTGCTAGAAAAATATGTTACCTACTAGATAATTGCTTTATTACAAAGGAATGTAACTCGGGAAAGACCAAGAGGATGTGGTGCAGGGGCAGTGTGTCTGGGGTAGGAAGCGAATCTTTCAAGATCCCCAAATCTCCATGCAGAAAGCTAGAAAGTCCTTCCCAGTTTTTCCAGAGGTTTCTTTCCGTAGTCATGGAGATGCTTGCCCATTGTTCACTGAGAAGACCTAGGGCTTCTCCTGGGGTCAAGGGTTGTTCCAGTCCTCTGGTAGAGTGAATTTCCTTGGAATCAACTCCTAGCCTTAAGGAACCTAAGGTTATTCTAAAAACCACTTAGTTAACTTAACAAAGACAACAATTTTTTTTATCACTTGTATCACTTGTCCTCCCATTGTTCATCGATTTGCTCAAGCAGGCACCAGTAACGTCCCCATTCATTGGAAATGAAGGCCATTATTGTTACTGCTTTTGGCATAATGAATACACCATGGGTAGCTTGCCAGGCTCTGCCCTGGCTCTGGGTTCATCCCAGGGGGCTTTTTCTATATCAGACCATCAACCATCCAGGGCCTACAGGTCAGAGCTCTGGGTGTAGACAAACTTGTCTCCTGTCTGCCACCTGCCGATACAGGCAGCCGGGCACCGCTAACCACCCTGCAACACTTCAAGGGGCAGGTGGCAGAAACTGTATTTATTTATTTATTTGTTTGTTTGTTTGTTTGGGGGGCCTTTTGGGTCACACCGGCAATACTCAGGGTTACTTCTGTCTCTGCACTCAGGAATTACTCCAGTGATGCTCAGGGAACCATATGGGATACCAGGGATCGAACCCAGGTCAGCCGCATGCAAGGCAAATGCCCTCCCCACTGTGCTATTGCTTAGGCGCCAACAAAGAGCAACTTTATCCTTCTCCTCACTGAGGAATTCTAAGGACTTTAAGAAGATCTATACAAGAGATGAAGACAATGACCAATGACACATTTCTTATTGTAAATCACAATATCACAGGAGGCAAGTGGCATCATTGTGGTCCTGACCACTTGGATCCAACACAGACTCAGACTCCCGCATAGCTTCCAGCCCCAGGGGACCTACTTTGGCTCCTTTGCTTGCAGCAGAGCTACAGTTGACTTTTAGAATGTCAGGGAGCACTGAGCCATGAGCCCTTTCTTTAACCTGGGCCTTTCCTTGATGAGAGGATGTTTGCTTCTGGGTTCCCAGTGAATGGCACGAACTTGACTTTACAGGTCACCTGGGCTTCAGCTCCTCTACCTGCCCACTTCCTAGGCCATTCCCATGGTCAGGGTCTTAGGGCTTCTTAGACCAAAGGCCACTTGCCCACAGTTACTCTTCCCCTCCTGCCCTACAGACCACATAGGCCTGAGACACTGGGATCTGCCTGTGTATCTCAAGACTCACTGGACACCAATGTCTCCCATGGGCCCCAAAAGACAGCTCTCAGCAAAGAAATCTGCCCCAAACCAAGCTTCCTGGTTGTCCTGAAGGTTCCTCCTGGGAAAGGCCCCTTGGGACACACCAACCATCTGGGCCATTCACTGTGGCACCCAGGAAGTTCCACACAATGGAGCCGCAAAGGCCAACTAACTTAGCCCTTTCCAAGCAGGACCTTGTTTCTCGGAAAGATTCTCCTCATTCCCACCACCAGCTCCAAGAGCGTTAGCAGTACCTGGAGCTTCCTGACCACTCCACATGACCTACAGATTGTCAGCTGAGTTCTTGGGATGATGTTTGTGTATGTGAATTTTGCACAGGCCTAGACAAGAAAACCGTGAAACACCAAGAGCTTTAGTCACTAATCTGAGGTTTCAGGGCTAGAGCGAAGGAAGCCAGGTTCTGGTCTTCTTCTTGTTTTTGTTTGTTTTTTGGCTTTTTTGGGGGGTGGGGAGGGGTCACACCCTGCAATGCTCAGGGGTTACTCCTATCTTTGCATTCAGGAATTACTCCTGGCAATGCTAGGGACCATATGGGATGCTGGGGATCGAATGTGACGGCCACATGCAAGGGAAACGCCCTACCCGCTGTACTGTCCCTCCCTCCGCCCTGGGTCTTACTCTTGCATCCAGGGTCCTGAGTGTGTGCGCCCCTGGGCTTGGCTGTCCCAGCTGCAGCTGCTGAAGTTTTTGCTAACTCAGTACTGAGTGTACTTTCCCAGGCCACGCTGCAGTGACCGGCCAGCTGGGACACCCTCACCAGCATCTCTTTTCCTTGAAGAGTGACTCTAGCAGAGAAAATAACTGTGTCCCTTCTCTGAGGTAACACAGTGTCAACCAGGTGGTTCCCACTGGGCCCATCACCCTCCGGAAGCAACTCTTCCCTGTGACTCAGCCCTCCTCTCATCAGCTAATAGGTGGGGCCTTGCTTTGTCCCCACAAACAGGGGACATTATGGATGCTTTTCCTGTGTGATAACATGTGGAGTAGACAAAACTTTAGCAAAAGAATAAGATGAGGACAATAGCAAGAAGTCAGATAGTCAAATTTGACAGCAAGTGAAAAAGAGCACATTGCAAATACACTGTTAATAATTACATTGGACATTGAGACAATGGGCACGAATGGAAAAAATCCTGAAACTAAGGGAGTTGAAAGCATGCTTGGACTCTGCCTGAACTCAGAGCCATCAATTCATGCATAGAGATTTTATGAAATGTTTGCAAAACACTTGCTAAAGAGTCAGTCACTCTATAATCCTAACCACTGTTGCTCCAAACACAGCCCATTCAACATGACGAGGAAAAATACCAAAGAACACTTTAGTAAAACAGGCACAGTTTATGAAAAGGCACACACAGAAATGCTTTTTCTATGAAATATGTTTCGTCTCACAGATAGCCAGAAACAGACGTTAAGTTACTGTGAGATGCCAATTCTCACTCATTTGACTGGTAAACTTAAACTTAGTGACCTGTCCCCTTGCTGGCTGGAGGTTTTGTTATAAACCTCTGCTGGGGATAGGACCCCACATGTACAATGTTGGCGATTAGTATTTATGGATCCAGCAGAATCAGGAGGCAATGGGGTCAGGGAAGGACATTTGTTATTGATCCAGCCAGATGAACATACTGACTGTCCTTCCCTGGACTCTGGCCAGTGGCCATCTCTTGTGAGTGGCATGTTTCACTCTGGAAATGAGGAAGGAAAACACGAGGCTCTCCATTTTGATGAAGAAGAGACAAAGCTTCCTTCCTCCTCTCTGAAAAACACCAGAGAGCGTGGGCAGGAACGTGGATTCTCACTCTAACCTTTTGAGATGTGAAAACAAAGCACATTTCCCAAAGCCAACTAAGTTCCACAATCTCTTTACCACCAAGTGATGTCTCCAAGTATGGATGCGATCCCTGTTGAAACGTAAGTTCCTGGGGAAACAGCTTTCCAGTGTCCCTAGCACTTAAGAACTTTCGCCTAAAAGGTAGTTTAGGGTACTGTCATTTTGAGCAGATTGGAAAGAGAAGAAAATTTTATCACCCTTTTGGAACAGAAGAGTTAACAAATAGCAGGGCTAGAGCGATAGTACAGGAGGTAGGGCATTTGCCCTGCATGCGGTAGACCTGGCTTTGACCACCAGTATCCCATGTGGTCCCCCGCACCTCCAGGAGTAATTTCTGAGTGTGGAAACAGGAGTAGCCCCTGAGCTTTTTGGGTCCAGGTGTGACCCACAAAGCCAAAAAAAAAAAAAAAAAAAGAAAAAAATTAACAAATAGCTACAGACTTAATTCTCCCAATGTGTGAACAGGCACTTAAAGCCTAGAAGGAGTGTTAGCAAGCATTCTTTGCTAACAGTACATAGTTGTCTGTTCAGTTTCTTGCTCTCCTTGTTCCCCACTCCCACAGAGAAAAGAGTCATTCCTGGGCATCATTGATAGAAATGTGAATTGCTATAACTCTTTGGAAAGTAATTTCGCAAATCTACCCTGGCCACATACCATAATATACTATAAATTCCATTATCTCCTGCATGGTATGTAATAAACAGAAATTAACATGTAATTCAGAAATATATACATATTTAAAAAGCAAATTACAGGATAGAAATGTCAACAAATAGAAGATGCCTATTAGTAAGAAATGCACTATGGACAAGAGAGACAGTACAAGCAGGTAAGATACCAACCTGGGTTTGATTCTCAGTACCTCATACAGTTCCCCAAGCCCCATCAGGAGTTTTTCCTGAGCACAGAAACAAAAGCCCTGAGCGCAGCCATTTATGGGAAAGAAAGAAAAGAAGGAAGGAAAAAAAGGAAGGAAGAAAAGATAGGCTAAAACAACTATACCTTAAAAATATATTGTCTTTTTTTTTTCTTTTTGGGTCACACCCAGCAATGCTCAGGGGTTTCTCCTGGCTCTGCACTCAGGAATTACTCCTGGAGGTGCTCAGGGGACCATATGGGATGCCGTGGATCGAACCAGGGCCAGCACAGGCCAGCCGTGTGCAAGGCAAATGCCCTACCCACTGGACTATCGCTCCGGCCCAAAATTTATTGTCATTTTCCTGAAGTTTCCCGCCACTCCATGAGGACCTCCATGTTCCACATCCGGACTTCCCCCTCATCAGCACTCCACCCAGCAGTCCAGCCTATCACAGCCCAGCTCATCGAGATCCACCCTGCAGCAGTCTTTTTTTAATCCGGCCCAGAGCCTCACAACAAGCCAGACGACCCCCACTCCATGAGGGCCTCCATTTTCCACATCCGGACTTCCCCCTTGTCAGAACTCCATCCAGCAGTCCAGCCTATCACAGCCCGGCTCATCGAGATCCACCCTACAGCAGTCTTTTTAATCCGGCCCAGAGCCTCACAACAAGCCAGACGACCCCCCACTCCATGAGGGCCTCCATTTTCCACATCCGGACTTCCCTCTCGTCAGAGCTCCACCCTGCAGACCAGCCTATCACAGCCTGGCTCGCTCGGCCCTACGGCCGCGCAGTTCTTCAATAAATGCTGGATTCTGAGATGACTACAAGAGTATGCTACCCGCATGGCAGAGTCTGGCAAGCTACCCATGTCGTATTTGATATGCCAAATACCAGTAACAATTATAGACCTCATTCCCACGACCTGATGGAATGGTTTGAGGCTCTTTATGTTCTTGGAGCAAGGAGATGCTCTTGGGCTCTACTAGCATGAAACAGAACATATGGAGATGTTACTGGTGCCCGCTCCAGCAAATCGATGATGAACGGGAAGACAGTGATACAGTTCCTGAAGTTTATTCTATATCTTAGCCTGGAAGAATTTCAGTTACATACTTAAGTAAGAAAGGCAAGAACCAAGATATTATATCCATTTAAAAAAAAGTAAAGAAAATACACATGTGCATGTATAGCTTATATGTACTTGATTATATAACCTTGGAGAAAGATGTAAGAAAATAGATTTAACATTGAGTAGCATAAAAATGGAAAAGGAAAAATAGAGGTAAGAAAAAATATGTGTAACAGAATTATCAATGGAAAGAAAATGTAAGATACAAAATTCTCTCCATGATATTCTACACAAGTGCAGAATGATCTCAGAAAAATAATTTCCTGCTTATTATCATGGTCACCCATTGTTATTTTAAAATGGTTGGTGAAAGACTACTTTTAGATTTTTTGAAAGGAATAGCATGATTTGGAAAATTCCCAGACATCTCTCATTTTTTTGTCCTTATTTTTTTTCTTTTGGGGTCACACCCGGAGATGCACATGGGTTGCTCCTGGTCTGCACTCACACTCAGGAATTACTCCTAGCAGTGCTGGGGAGACCATATGGGATGCCGGAGATTGAACCTGGGTTGGCCACATGCAAGTCAAACTCCCTACCCCACTATACTATCTCTCTGACCCCCTGTTCTTAAATTCTTAAGACAAATCCTTACTAAGAATTTGAAAATATTACTTTCTCATGACCAGAAACAAAAAGTAGCATGTGAAAGAAAAAAGTACTCAAGAAAATGACAGGTGAGGTTAAGCTCTATGAAGAAAAATTTAAAAAGGGCTACAAGAGAGGAATAAGGGCTGCTCTTATATTGGGGGAAGAGAGGTGGGGTCACAGCTACTATGCTCAGCGCTTACTCCTGGTTCTTTGCTCAGGGATCA
The DNA here is from genome assembly GCA_021461705.1 of Cryptotis parvus. NCBI lineage: Eukaryota > Metazoa > Chordata > Mammalia > Eulipotyphla > Soricidae > Cryptotis > Cryptotis parvus. The sequence goes on along the minus strand of JAJIBD010003159.1, from coordinate 38,482 downwards.
CTCCTTGAGAGTGTCATGGACCAAACTGAGCTGGGCCACAAGCAAGACAAGAGCCTCCACTCAGTACTAAATCTCTGGCCCCAGAGGGTTATTTTTTTAAACAGAGTGGTCAGCAATGGGGAAGACACGTAAGTTGATGAAGACAAGAAGCCATAGCAAAAGGAAGGCTTGGTCTGACCACAAAGAAGGACTGATAGACAGACCATGGCCATAGGAAGGGACTCTGGAGAAAGCTCCGTGTTTGGGAGGGTTCCTGGGGGCGGGGTGGGGGTGGAGGGTGTGCAGGGACCGGCATTCTGCACTCCAGAAATGTCATGTGCAGAGGGAGGGAAGCGGAACTGGCCAGAGCATGCTTAGATATGGGCTGGGTTGCTGGGTGTGGCTGTCATTAGGGAGGAGAAATGGGCCGGTGCAGAATGCCTGGCATACCACATCTGAGAGTCGGATTTACCCAAGATCAGATCCTGGATCTGATCAGCTGGTCTTGTGGACATGCCTCAGGCAGCAGCACGAACACCCAGTCTTCCTGCTGCAAACCCCGACCAGGACCACAGCCCAGCCCAGATCACAGCAGGGTAAGTCCCAATTGCCGCCCTGGCCTGCACACCCAGTACTGTCAGATCCTCTCGTTTCCTATCTGTGCCATGGGGGTGGAGACCTCAGCCTCAGCAAAGCACCAAACTCTATTCCTTATCTGATGTATAGGTAAGTTGTACCAATGAGATGTAAATGGGAGTGCTGGGGGAATGGTGGGGAGGACGGGCAGAAATAGTACAGTGGCTAAGGGGCTTGCTTGCCTTGCATGCAGTCCACACAGATCTGATCCAGCAATTCATACAGTTCCCCTCAGCCCTGCCAGGAGTGATTCCTGAGCACAGAGCCAGAGAGTAAGCCCTGAGTACCACTAGGTGTGGCCCCAAAACAACAACAATAACAAATGTGTTGAGGAAAGGGGCTTCTGCATGTCTTAGAAAACCACTAGTGGGCGGAGTGATAGCCCAGCAGGTAGGGCATTTGCCTTGCACGCGACTGGCCTGTGCCGGCCTGGGTTCGATCCCCGGCATCTCATATGGTGCCCCGAGCACCGCCAGGAGTAATTCCTGAGTGCAGAGGCAGGAGTAGACCCTGAGCATTGCCAGGTGTGACCCAAAAAAGGCAAAAAAAAAAAGAAAAAGAAAAAAAGAAAACCACAAGTGAGTCGGGCATTTGCCTTGCATGAAGCCAACCTGGGTTTGATCTCTGGCATCACATATGGTCCCCTATGTACCACCAGGAGTAATTGCTGAGAGCAGAGGAGAGAGAGAGAAAAGAAAGAAAGAAGGAAGGAAGGAAGGAAGGAAGGAAGGAAGGAAGGAAGGAAGGAGAGAGAGAGAGAGAGAGAGAGAAAGAAAGAAAGAAAGAAAGAAAGAAAGAAAGAAAGAAAGAAAGAAAGAAAGAAAGAAAGAAAGAAAGAAAGAAAGAAAGAAAGAAAGAAAGAAAGAAAGAAAGAAAGAAAGAAAGAAGGAAGGAAGGAAGGAAGAAAGAAAGAAAGAAAGAAAGAAAGAAAGAAAGAAAGAAAGAAAGAAAGAAAGAAGAAGAAAGAAAGAAAGAAAGAAAGAAAGAAAGAAAGAAAGAAAGAAAGAAAGAAAGAAAGAAAGAAAGAAAGAAAGAAAGAAAGAAAGAAAGAAAGAAAGAAAGAAAGAAAGAAAGAAAGAAAGAAAGAAAGAAAGAAAGAAAGAAAGAAAGTTTCATTTCCTTTTTATCCTTTATGCCTTCCTGCTTTCTGTTAGAGACAATGGTGGCTAGGTGGCTGGAACTTGAGTCATCGCCTTCAACCAACAGGAAGGTGGAGAAACAAGAAAGAGAAAGCCTGCGTCTCTACTGACTGTGGTGCAGCCACTCTGGCATTAACTTCTTACAACCCAACCGAGTTCAAATGACAGTTTGGGTACCAGAGACAGTACTGGGCCTAAGGGCCTTGCATCCCACCAACCCCACTTTGAATTCCAACATCACATATTCCCAGGGCCCCAAGCACCCTGAGAGGTCACTCCTGAACACTGAGACAGAAAGAGCCAAAGAGCACTGATGAGTGTGCCCCCTACCTGCAAATAAATAAATAAATACATAAATACATACTTATATATGTTGGAGGACAGATTTAGCTATTCTGGGAGTTTTGTTGTTTTGCCCACTCCCAGCTTAATCTACTTAAGTCAAGGTTCATTCTAATGAAATCTCATTAGATTATATGGCAATTGTATGGCAGGTATGGCAGTTACAGAAGTCACCTTGATTGAATAACTTCTGACTTATACATCTACTAAGACTTCTATGTTTTCTAGATTGGGCACAGCTCCTCTTTATACCCACTGCACCCAGCGTGGGACAGTTAGAATTTACCAGGAGACTACCACCCTGGCTACACTGAGACTATAGGAAGACTATAGGAAGGATCATACTAGTTTGCTCTAAGCAGGTGAGAGTGACCCTTTCAGTACATGAGAACAAGATACTCAGAATCACCCTGGTGCAGATAATAATAAAAGGACCTTGTGGGTACCATCTAGATTACATGAAGTTCATAAAGTTAAGATGTATTACTTTATATCAGCCCTCTCTCTCTCCAGTGTTTTACATAAGAGATAATCTCCTTAGTCCTTGGCATAACCATTGTTTATACCTGCAAAAAGGTGTGGCACTACACTTTGTTTAGAGTTCTTTGTTGATATGCCCTCCCGATTGAATTACTTTGGTGTATATAAGGGGCTGACTTGAGGCAGCTTCACTTTTTGCCTTTTGGTTCCTCAGCCTTCAGCTTTTTGGCTCCTGCGGCTTTTGGCTTTTAGCCTTTTGCTCTTTGGCCTTTTGCTCCTTCTGGGTAGGACTCAGCTCGGGTGAGATCCTCTCTCTCTTTGGTGGGAGACTTAGGCTCTTTTGTATGGTCTAAGTTCGGACCAGAGCTAAAGTTTGTTCATTATATTGGAGTGCTGTGGAAAAGCTTTTGTATTATTAAAAGCCATTTTTGGAACTGCACTGGATTCGTGAGTTTTCATCTGTTCTCCGGCGTCCTCGGAGGTAGAAGACAACCTCTGTCCTGACACTGTCGGGGACCCCGGCGGCGTTCCCCGACAATATACATACATAAATAAATACATACGTATATACATACATAAATAAATAGACAGACAGACAGACAGATAGGCAGATAGACAGACAGACAGACAGATAGATAGACAGACAGACAGACAGACAGACAGGCAGGCAGGCAGGCAGGCAGGCAGGCAGGCAGGCAGGCAGGCAGGTAGGTAGGTAGTCAGGTAGGCAGGTAGGTAGGTGGGTGGGTAGGTAGGTAGGCAGGTAGGTAGGTAGGTAAGTAGGTAGGTAGGTAGATGAATAAATGAATACTCTGTCGTAGGCGGGACACCATCATTTTGCACTTTTCTGTAACTTACAACTTAACAGGCAGATGTTTTGTTGTGGCTTGATTTTGTAAAAACAGCTTTTTTTTCCATGTGGTTGCCTCAGGGAAATAAGAGCCCATCATGGTGGGCTGAAAACTTTTTTATTTTGGGGGGGGGTGGTTGGGGTGGGACAAGCAGCCCCCGGAAGCAGCATGACAGGTGGGTCTAATGAGGAGTCCCATCAGCAGCCTCTCACGGTGCTGGAGTCCCATCTGCAGCCCCACACAGTGCCGGTCCTGTTGTCCACCCACCTGTTTCTCTCCTTGGACGTGCGTGCTCCACAGGGCTGTGTTTCTGTCTTTGGAAGGCAAACTCAGGTAGAATTGACTAAAGCACTTTGTTTCTCCCTTCATGTACTCACTTCTTGTTGAGCACCTACAAGGTCTGGGGCACTGGGATAGCCACACTCAGAGCAAGGAAAGCAAAACTAAAATTCAATGCAATATTTTAGATGCCGGAGCTGAAAACTTATTTATGTAAATGAGAATAAGCACTATATTGTATTCAATGAATTCTTTATTTGCATCAGTTTGAATCTTGTAGCAATCAATCACCACAAGCTGACTCATTGATTTCCCAATAACTACTTGCCATTCCTTTAGCTTTTGTTGGTGCAAGCAATATAAAATAAAATTGTTATATGCCTGCCAAAGGGACAGGCTTGGGGGCGGGGAAGGGACCCTGGGGATACTGGAGAAGGGAAGGCCACAGCTGGTAGAGGGATTGGTATTAAAACATTATATGCCTGAAACAACACTGTGGACTTTGCAAATCAGGGTGTTTTAATAAAAATAAAACATTTTTAATGGCATCTTGAAATCACAGTCCCCCGCCCCTCTCGCTCCCCTTCCCTTTATTGCTGTTGTTGCTGCTCTTGTTGTGACCAGGGGCTGCACACTCTCCTGGCTACATACAAGCTCGCCAGAGTCCCATTTCTGACGTGCTGCTTCCACACTTAGCGGTGGTGCTCGCCTAGGTCTGCCATCCTATAGTTGCCAGGCACAAGGGCTTGCAGAGGGTCATACTCTTAGCTGACATCCCCAAGTTATTGTACTGCCATGGGGGGTCACTGCAGTGATCATCAGAAGAGCATTAGAGGCCTTTAATGTGATATTCTCCAGGGATCATACCCTCTCTTGTGGAATTTACATACATTTTACATGTGGTGCAACCAGAAATCATTTTCTGGGGCTGGGGAGTTGGCTCAAGTGATCATGAAGGCTCATCACTTCATGATGGCTCAAAGTGAATGGTTTGTGCGTGGGAGAACTGAGTTCGTTCCCCAGCACTGCATAGCCCCCGAGAACTGCTGGGATTGACTCCAACCACTGCAAGGTGTGCACCCACTCAAAAAAAAATTAAGAAATTATTTGCAGCACCTGGGATTGCAACAGTAAAGCTGACAAGATTGTGCTTGGGATGTTTGGGACTTCAGGGATTTGAACTCATGACAGTATACTAGCAAGGCTGGCTCTACACCACTGTCGTAGTGGCCCCTGAATCTCTCACTGTTGCATCCACCCTTCTATCAGTCCATCCATCCAATTACACACACTCAAACTCCTGAGCACTGCGGTTGTGACCCAAAAAAAAAAAACTCTCTAGAGTAGAAAAGATACATGAGTTGGAGAGAAAGGAGGTACTCGGAAGGCAGCAAAAGGCAGGTGCCGATCGATGAAGGAAGGCGGTTAGGTCAAAGAGCAGTAAGAAGCAGTAAGAGGCTCAGAGACTTAGTACAGTTTATAGGGTGCTTGCCTTGCACATAGCTCACCTGGGTTTGATCCTTAGCACTTAATGATCCTCTGAGCATCTCCAGAAGTGACCACTAAGCACAGAGGCAGGATTAAGTTCTGAGAATACCAGCTGTGCCTTCCTTCCAAAAGAGCAGTAAGGTATGAACCACCTTTGATGTTTAAAGCAAGTTAAGCGGTAAAGATTCACAAAATGTGGAGTAAGAGTGAGATCAGGGTCTTAATAAATCCTCACATAACTTGGTGAGGAGAAAAAGGGCCCATTGAAGGAGCACAATCATGGAAGAAATAGGAAGTGAAAAAGTGAGTTTTAAGTTTTAGGTTATACTAACAGTAGAGGATAGATCTGAAAAAAAAAATATATATATATATATTTTCCATTTTGGGTCATACCGGCGATGCTCAGGGGTTACTACTGCTGGCTCTATACTCAGGAATCACTCCTGGCTGTACTTGGGGGACCATATGGGTTGCCGGGATTATATGGGATCAAACCCAAGTTGGCTGCTTGCAAGACAAATGCCCTAACTGCTGAATTATGGCTCCAACCCCAGATGTACATTTTTAAGTGTGTTTTACGATCAGCTCCACCTGGTTTTCATGAGGTAGCTCTAATTCTTTAATCCCCTGAGGAAATCCACAGTCAGAGGGCTGCAACTGAGATTCCTGCTTTCTCACTCCCTGCCTACAAGGCTGCAAGCAGTTCATTTAACGATGTTGTCTTAGTTTCCTCATCTATAAAATGGGGTTAATAATCCATTGTGGAAGGTTGTTATAATGGTCGAAGGAAACAAATTCGTGAAAACATCCTGTAAACTTTACCTCAACACACAAATGTTCTCTTGTGCTGCTTTGTTATGAAGGACATTTTGGTCAAGGTATTATTATACTCAAATAAAAATTATAATAATCCTTAATGTCTCTGAAGTATAAACAGGGGATCCAAAGATGACATCGTTTTTTGAGACAACAAGATAGTCTAGTTTGAGAGACTGGGCCTTGCTTCACAGCGCTGTGTAAAGGTGATCCTTAGAAGAGTTCAGTGCTAACTGAACAGTCAGCAGGAAAGAAAAGAAGACACCGCAAGGCAAAGTACAAAGTCCGGATGGCCATTTGGATCCGAAAACCGGTGATAAAGAGAGAACAAGTGGACACCAGGGAGCAGAGAACAGAACGAACCTCTGAGATGGGTGCTACAGAGTTTGGTAGGGGCTGGAGAGAAAGCATAGCGGCCAGGCCCTTATCTTGCAAGTGACTGACCTGGGTTCAATCCCTGGGACCTCCAGGAATGGTCCCTAGGTGCAGAGCCAGAAATAAGCACTGTTGGGTGTGGTCCAAAAATAAACAAACAAAAGAGTTTGATATCAGAGAAGTGGGAATTCCCTTTGCAAAGACTGGACTTGTTCATTCAACAGGCGCCAACTACATTTCAGGATTTAGGAATTAAACAGACAAATAGGGCGATAGTTCAGCGGTTAGGGCTTTGTCTTGCACGCGACCAGCCCATGCCGGCCAGGTTTGATCCCTGGCATCCCCCAAGCACCGTCAGGAGTGATTCCTGAGTGCAGAGCCAGGAGAAACCCTGAGCATTGCCGGGTGTGACCAAAAAAAGCAGGAAAAAAAAAGACAAATAGACACACACACACACACACACACACATCCTAGTACAGAGGGAAATGGAGTATGTTCTTATTTTCCATTTTGGGACCACATACAGCAGTACACAGGGGCTTAGTCATGGCTCTGTGCTCAGGGATCACTCCTGGCAGAGATTGCAGTACCACATTAGGTGCCAGAGATTGGACTCAGATCGAACACATGCGTGCTTGCATGCAAGCCCCTCCCCTTGCGTGGTACGGCCAAAAGCCATTTCTAGTTGTAGACTGGCTGTGGGAGGTGTCCATTGTCTGCTATTTCCACGGCAACCAGAGTGGCAGTTACCTGGGCAAGTCCCGTCCTTCCTTCCATGAAAGAGGCGATCTTTAGAAGAGGATCTAGGCAACCAGGAGTGACAGTTCCCTGGGCCATTTCCAGCTATAGACTGGCTTTGGGAGGTGTCCATTGATGCTATTTCCATGGCAACCAGGAGGTTGCCGTCCGTCTGTCTGTCCGTGTCCCCCTATTTATTTCCCAGGCCTCTCAGACCCCAGTGTGGAGGGTGGCCCCGGACCCTCTAGTTTACAGCGGGGCCCCTTGGAGCAGCTTAGGAGTTTCCTATTTATTTCCCCACCCATTGCCCGCTGGTCTGCAGGAGGCCAGCAGAAGTGTGTCTAGCGGCCACCCAGCACCTGGGATCCCCTCAGACTGCTCTGACCGTTTCTTATATACAGAAGTAAACACTCGCTCTTCAAAAAAAAATGGTCCCGTCGCTCGAACCATTATTCTTAGGAAACAGCGAATTCTGGTTTAGCTGTGTCACGGGTTACTCTGGGTAGTTGAGGACTTCCTGCATTCTTAAAGGATCAAAGGGAGTTAACTGATGATCCTGACGCAATGGAGGACCAGGGTATCCTTGGCAGCAGAGAAACAGGAAACAGGAAATAGAGGAAATAGAAGCTGGTTTCGTGGTGGTAGATAGGGGAGAGGCCCAACAGGAGTTATCACGCATCAGGCGAGAGAAGGCCAAGAGGGTGTCAAGAAGGTACCTGGTCCGTCAAGGAAGGCTGGTGCTTCATTCTGAAGGCGCCAGGGAGTCATGGAAGCATGTGTCTGTAAGTCACTGGACAGGAAGTAGATTCCTGAGAGCCCAGTGCATGACCAAGAGGACAAGAGATGGTGAACCAGGAACCAGGCAGGAAGCAGAAAGCTGTGGTAAGATTTTCTCAGAAACAAGTGAAATTAGCCAGAAGGAGAGACTGATACAGAATGACTGCATTTATTTACATGACATAAATATATATGTATATATTATGATGGGGCTCTCGTTTATTCACTTTCGTTTGCCAAGGCATCGAAAATCAGATGGGCTGGACATGTAATGTGATTTGGAGACAACCGCTGGACTAGAGCCATTACCGACTGGATCCCACGAGATGTCAAAAGATCACGTGGCCGCCCACCTACAATATGGTCAGACTTCCTTGTAAAGACCCTGAAGGAACGGTTTGAGGCTTTTCATATTCCTGAATCAACCAGATGCCATTGGGCTACATTGGCACATGATAGGGTCCAATGGAAATGTTACTGGCGCCCGCTTCAGCAAATTGATGAATAATGGGATTCAAGTGATTCAAGAGATATTATGATACCAATATCCAAGGTCAAGTGAAACATGTATCAGGAGGTCTTGTCAAAGGTGGAAATTATCACAAACGTGTGGGAGTCAGAGGCGAGGTAAGACAGAAAATGGAACAGTGTGCTAACAATTGTTGAAAGTACTAATACCAACCTGAGCATTAAATACAGGCAAAAGATACACATGACAACCCTTTAATGTATGTTCTGTAATCCATAGTCTGGAAGGGAAGGAAAAGAGAAAGAGAGAGAAAGGGAAAGAAATAAAGAACCTGCCATGGAGGCGGGCTGGGGGAGGGGGAGGGAACTGGGGACATTGGTGGTGGGAGATGGGCACTGGTGGAGGGATGGGTGCTGGAACAGTATATGACCAAAACCCAAATATGAACATCTTTGTAATTGTATATCTCACAGTGGTATAATAAAATAATTATAAAAAACAAAAATAAAATTCCCAAATGTCTCAAAAAAAAAAAAAGATTTTCTCAGAAACAGAAGCGGGCCAGAGAAATTACCTTGTATGCAGACAACATACAAATTTTCCTTGTGGTGCGGAACCATAGCACAGCCGGTAGGACGTTTGCCTTACGCGGCCGACCCGGGGTTCGATCTTTGGAATCCCATATGGTCCCCGAGCACCGCCAGGAGTAATTCCTAAGTGCAGAGCCAGGAGAAACCCCTGAGCATTGCCAGGTGTGACCCAAAAAGCAAAAAAAAAAAAAAAAAAAGACCGTATGCAGCCAACCTGGGTTCCAGCATATGATCCCTGAGCATTGCCAGGAGTAATTCCTGAGTGCAGGCCTATGTCCATCACAGCACTATTTACAATAGCCAAGATATAGAAACAACCCGCCTGCCCAGAGAGAGGAGTGAATAAAGAAATTGTGTTGTATATATACACAATGAAATACCACCCAGCTCTGAGAAAAGAAGAAATTTTGTAGTTTGCAGTCACAAGGTAGATGGAGGGTGTTCTGCTAGGTGAAGTGAGTCAGAAAGTGAAAAATCAATCCCAGATGATCTCATTCATGTGTAGAATATAAAGAAACTAGAAGGGATTAAATCATTCCTAATACAAGCAAACCCAGAGACATGATTAATACAACAGGGAAGTGACGGCTGGTGGGGAAGGAAGAACAGTGGGTGGGACCATAGAGTGTGGTCTTGGTGGCAATATGCTAATCCTTCCAAATCAGGGACTTTAATAGTATTATTAGCAAAGATGACTTAATTTTTTAATGAAAATGAAATTAATAATCCATTTTGAAAGGAGCTTTTTCATTTTATTAATTTGTGCTTGTTTATTTATTTTTTGCTTATTTGGTCACACCCAGTGGTGCTCAGGGGTTACTCTTGGCTCTGAACTCAGTAATTACTCCTGGTGGTGCTTGGGGGACCATATCAGATGCCGGGGATCTAATGTAGTTTGCATACAAGGCATGCAAGGCAAACACCCTACTGGCTATGCTCTCTCCGGCCTCCAAAAGAAGCTTTTTTAAAAAGATTGTTTTAGCTATAAGAAGCTAAAAGAAAAAAAAAAGATCAGAAGCTAAAACAATCAGAATTGGGGCCCCATTAAAAAAAAGACAGTTCTAGGAGCCAGAACAATAGTACAACAGGTGGGTATTGGCCTTGTACATGGCCCACTGGGTTCAGTCCCTGGCATCCCACATGGTCCTCTGAGACATCCAGGAATAGCTGCTGAGTACAGATCCAGGAGTAACCCCTGAGCATCACTGGGTATGACCCAAAAAGCCAAAAAAAAAAAAAAAAGGAAAAAAAAGCAGTTCCAGATGCGGATGTGTGGTGAGTCTTTGAACTCACCTTTGGATTGAGCCCCATGGGAAGAGGGTCACAGATTGGAGACGAACAGAGAAGCAGATGTGAGCCGCAGAAACACTAGAAATTATAATTAGGTCAAGGACTATATTTTTTATGTTGTTGTTGTTTTGAGACCACACCCAGAAGTGCTTGGAGCTACTCCTTACTCTGTGCTCAAGGATCACAGCTGGTGGTACTCAGGGCCTCATATATGGTGCCGGGGATCAAACCGGGCTAGGCTGCATGCACAGAGCAAGGGTCTTAACTCATATTATCTCTCTAGCCCTACCTTCTCAGCTATTTTTTCTGGAGAAATATTTCTCCAATTTTGGTGCAGAAAAGAATTACTTGGGAATCTGGTAAATTCATAATCCTAGACCCTGCCCACACAGTTCCAATTTCCTAGGTCAGGTGTGAGTCTCAATCATTTTCATCTCAACAAAGGTTCCAGATATTCTAATAAAACTGTTTAAAACACCATTTTGGAAAATGTAGGAAGGGGTTAGAGAGATAGTACAGTGGGCGGGTACTTGCTTTACATGTGGTTAACCCAGGTATAATCCTCAGTACCTCATAGGGAAGTGCAGCTGGCGTCTGAGCCAACGAAAGAGACTTGGATAAACTGATGAGAATTAAGGACCGGAGCATGTTTTTGGTAGAATACCTCTCAGACTTCCCTTCATTATTGTTAGATGATGCAGATTCCATTGGGCTACACTGGCACGTGATAGGGTCAAATGGAAATGTTACTGGCACCCACTCAAGGAAATCCATGAACAACGGGATGTCTAGTGATCTAGTGATCTAGTGACCTCATAGAGTCCTCTGAGGCCTGCCAGAAGTGATCATTGAGCACTGCCAGATATGGCCAAAACCATTTTATTTAAATAGACATCTTTAATTTCTTTGTCAACTAGCAATAATGAAGAGAAGTGCACTTCTCCACAGAAAGCAGCTTTGCATGAAGTTGGAAGTGTGTAGGTAATATTGCACCAAGATTTTAGCTGTACCCAACTCACACTGTGATGACTTTGTCTTGTTACTTATAAAAACAATAATTACCACCCTCATCATGATGACAATAAATTCCATTTATTAAGTCCTTAGGTATCAAACACTGTAGTAAGTTTTACTAGCATTATCTCACCTAACGCAGCAATTTCCCTAATGCAAGGTGGACACTATAACCAACCCCACTATTCCAGCGAGGACAGATCAGGGAGGCCGCTTCAAATATCACCAACTTAGGAGGCGATGAAGCCATCTAAACCCCACTGACCTACCTACAAATTCTAAGCCCTTCTCACTCACAGCCTGATTTAGCCTCCTACTAAATCTAAGTTGTCTACTAATTAAAAGCGAATAATGATAATAATGCAGGACCAACATCAGATTTGATTCCTGGCACCACAAGTTTCCCCCACAGCACTGCCAGAAGGGATATCTCAGTCCTGAGCCATGAGTAGCCTCTGAGAATTGCAGGGTGTGGCCCCACAACCAAAACACCAAAGGGAAAAATAGTTAATGATAATAATAATGACAGAACACTATATTACTCGTCCGTCAATATTAATTCTAGAAGGATCAAAGTGCTAAAATTAAAAAATATATAAAACTTGGCCGGAGTGATAGAACAGTAGGGCATTTGCCTAGCACTTGGCTGACCTGGGTTTGATCCCCAGCATCTCATATGGTCCCCTGAGCACTGCCATGAGTAATTCCTGAGTGCAAAGTCAGGAGTAACCCCTGAGCATCGTCAAGTGTGGCCCAAAAAAGAAAATAAAAAAATATATATAAAACTTTAAAAGTATTAAAAGAGGACCCCAAGGACCAGAGCAATAGATTAGAGTGACCTGGGTTTGATCCCTGGTATCCCATATGGTCCCCTAAGCACTGCCAAGAGTAAGCTTGGGTGCAGAACCAGGAGTAACTTCTAAGTATTGCTGGGTATGACCCAAAAAAGAAAAAAAAATTCTGTAGATGAGAGAGTTGAAGTTGAGGAAAGAAATTTTCTTTTCCTTCCCCCCTTTTTTTTTTTTTTTTTTTGGTTTTTTGGATTACCCTTAGCGATGCTCAAGGATTACTGCCAGCTCTTCAGGAATTACTCCTGGCTGTGTCTGGGAGACCATATGGAATGGGGAGACTGAATCTGGCAAGGCAAATGCCCTATCCCCTGTACTATTGCTCCATTCCCTGGAGAAAGGAATGTTCTAGTTCTTGCTATGAACCGCATCATGCCCAATGCAGCATCACTGTATCACTGTATCACTGTCTTCCCGTTCATCGTTGATTTGCTCGAGCAGGCACCAGTAACATCTCCATATGTCCTGTCTCATGCAAGTAGAGCCCAAGGGCACCTGCTTGCTCCAGGAACATAAAGAGCCTCAAACCATTCCATCAGGTCATGGGAATGAGGTCTTTAATTGTTACTGGTATTTGGCATATCAAATATGACTTGGGTAGCTTGCCAGGCTCTGCCGTGGATAGCATATTCTTGTAGTCATCTCTAAATCCAGCATTTAAGTGGCCGCACAAGCCGGGCTGTGATAGGCTGGTCTGCTGGGTGGAGTTCTGACGAGAGGGAAGTCGGATGTGGAAAATGGAGGCCCTCACGGAGTGGGGGTCGTCTGTTTTGTTGCGAGGCTCTGCTGGGGTGGCGGGCCAGGGCTAGAACCCACCATTCCTCCCTGGCGCCTCGTGAGTGTCTGGGCACAGGGAGAGCCAGTAGCAGCTCTGCCCCATGTCTGTGAGTCTCTAATGCAGCATAGACAAGGCATTGAGAGTTTATACTGCAGCTAGTCTGAGCACAAATACTTAGTAGCACACCTAAGTAGCACAAATGTGGGACAGACCCAAAATACCACAGCAGAGTGTGAAAACTAAACTAACATTAGAACAACCACCCACAGAACGGGCTACAGAACTGGCAATCTGAACCCAAGGGAGCTGCTAAGACACAAAAGTCAAAGTTCTTCAGAGAATTTTAATGAGACCCAAAGCCTCACATCAGATATTTTGAATATCTTTAAAACAATGCAAAATTGGGGCCAGAGCGATAGCACAGAGGGGAGGGCATTTGCCTTGCACACCACCGACCGGGTTCGATTCCTGGCATCCTATATGGTCCCCAAGCATCTCCTGGCGGAATTGCTGAGCACAGAGCCAGGAGTAAACCCTGAGCACCGCCGGTGTGACCCCATGCAAAAAACCCGGAAAATTTTTTGCGGTGTGACCCCGCAAAATTATTCGACATACTCAGAAGTCAAACATATTTAGTTCTCAACAGAAAAATAATTTTTTAAAAGTGCCAATCCTTCAATGATCCAGAGGTAAGAATTATTAGACAAAATAGTAAAGCAGCTATACCACAATCTTTGTGACAAAGGAAATTTCTTGAAATGAAAACTTTGCATTCTGGAAGCCTGAGTTTGATCTCTGGTAAAGTATGACCCTCCAGGGGTGAACCATGTAGAGAGAGATGAGAGGAGCCTCTGTGCACTGTCAGGCATGGCCCAACAACTCAAAACCAAAACTAAACACAATAAAAACTATAGGGAGGCCAGAACGATAGTCCAGTGGCTAGGGTGTTTGCCTTGCATGCGGGTGACCCGGGTTCAATCCCTGCATCCCATATGGTCCCCAAGCACCACCAGGAGTAAGTCCTGATTTCAGAGTCAGGAGCAACCCCTGAGCATTGCCGGGTGCGACATAAACCCCCAAAAAAAAAAACTATAAAAATTTAGAGCTGGGGGCCAGAGTGATAGCCCAGCGGGTAGGGCATTTGCCTTGCACGCAGCTGGCCTATGCCGGCCCAGGTTCGATCCCCAGCATCCCATATGGTCCCCTGAGCATCTCCAGGAGTAATTCCTAAGTGCAGAGCCAGGAGTAACCCCTGAGAGTCACCGGGTGTGACCCAAAAAGCAAAAAAAAAAAAAAATTAGAGCTAAAATATATATATTATATACATATTTCATATACACATTATTATATATTTTATACATTTGTATGAAATATATAATATGTATATGTGAAATATATACTATAAAGATTCTCTGGGTAGACCCTATAGGAGAATGAAAATAACAGAATGAAGACCTGAGGCATACAAAGCCAGGTGAATAGAAATTGTACAATCTCAAGAATGAAGGAAATAAACTTTGAAAGGCAGGGCAATGGATACCTGTGTTACAACATCAACAGATTGAAGATTTATGTCACTGGGTTTCTGAATAGAGACTGGTGTACCAAAGTATTTGAAGATGGCAGAGGATAATGCTCAAGCCATAGAACACACACATTCCTAACCTATGTGGGACGCTACACACTTTGGACCAGCCCTATTTACTCTCCCCAAGGCAGAGCAAGTACAACACCATCATAAACAGAAAAAAAATAATTGTTTCATTGTTATTCTTCGTTTCCATTTGGATCTTAGTTCAGATGACCCAAAGTTGTGAGCACCAAAGAGTGTAGGTAATAGGAAATTTGAAGGATTTTTTTTGGGGGGTCCACACCTATCAATGCTCAGGGGTTACTCCTGGCAATGCACTCAGGAAGTACTCTTGGCGGTGCCTGGGGGACCATATGGGATGCCAGGAATCAAAGCCAGGTCAGCCGAGTGCTAGGCAAACGTCCTACCTGTTGAACTATCCCTCAGGCCCAAGGGAATTTGAAGGATTATTAAGTCTTTGCTTAGATATTTGTGAAAGGTGTCAGGACATCTTTTTTTTTTAATTTTTTATTTTTACAATTACAAAGATATACAATTAAAAAGTTCATATTTGGGTTTTGGTCATACAGTGTTCCAGCACCCATCCCGCCACCGGTGCCCATCTCCCACCACCAACGTCCCGGTTCCCTCCCCCATCCCCCAGCCCACCTCCATAGCAAGTTCTTTATTTCTTTCCCTTTCTCTCTCTCTGTTTTCCTTCTCTTCCAGACTATGGATTACAGAACATACATTAAAGGGTTGTCATGTGTATCTTTTTTCCTGTATTTAATGCTCAGTTCTAGGTTGGCATTAGTACCCTCGACAATTGTTAGCACACTGTTCCATTTTCTGTCTTACCTAGCCTCTGACTCCCACACGTTTATGATAATTTCCACCTTTGACAAGATATCTTAAACCTCCTTCCAATCAGCCAGCACCGCTCTACAGCTGAGAATGCACTTACCTGGGTCAGCTGCAGAGCACTCAGAGCACTCAGGTGCCTCTGTCCTGCTGGCCTTCTCACTGGACTGTGAACACCATGAATAAGGGCATGTCCACTCAGCTCTGTAGCACCCACCTAGCAAAAAATCTAAGATATAGCAAATAAATGAGATAAAAATGAGACATAAGCAGATTCTCTTTCTGTCTCTGTCTCTGTATCTCTCTCTCTCTCTCTCTCTCCTCACACACACACACACACACACACACCATCCACAGTATTTGTACCCACAGCTCTTCCCCAGCCTACACAGCTAAGACATTTAATGCTCCAACTTGAATGTTCACAGAAGAGAGATCGTGGCAAAACCATGAGAATCGAAGTATTTGAACTCTTAACTCTCGTCCTTAAAACCTTTGAAAGTTTTGGAATAAACTCTTGCCAGGTTAATTCTCCCCTCTGCTTCCCCACTCGCTGGCCCAGAGAAAGCAAAACTTATCTGTGCTGGGAGAGACGGGAGCCCTGGAGAATATCGCAGGGTGCAGAGGGTGTAAAGAGCCCCTTATTTTGCACCTTCCCGCCCACCTTCCCCAAGGTTAGAGGTAAAAGGAAGGAAATAGGCTTAAGGAAATTAGGTTCACCCAGACTGGGAGCAAATCAGCGTTGAGGAGACCTGTCCTGAGAAACGGAGAGTCAGTCACTTCTCACCCTGGACCCATTAAGAAAAGAGAGGGAGATTCGGAATACAAATGACCTATGGCATGACTAGACCAAGAGGGCCTGGGATAACCCTGTGGAATTCCTCCAGGCCTGAAGAGTAGCTCAGAAAAGCAGCCAAACGTCTTCTTCATCTAGCAGGATGCAGAAGTCAGCTAAAAGCAAGCCCCTAGTGCAACAGAGGCTTCAAGACCAGAGTAAAAATAAATAAATTTAAAAAAGACAATGGTCCCCGAGCACCGCCAGGAGTAATTCCTGAGTGCAGAGCCAGGAGAAACCCCTGAGCATCACCGGGTGTGACCCAGAAAGCAAAAAAAAAAAAAAAAAAAAAAAAGACAGGACAATCAACATAGCAAGGAATGTCGGAGCTGGGGTGATAGCACAGCGGGTAGGGTGTTTGCCTTGAGCAGCGGCAGACCTGGGTTCAATCCCCAGCATCCGATATGGTCCCCCAATCACGGCCACGAGTAATTCGGAGTAACCCCTAAGTGTCGCTGGGTGTGACCCCCAAAACAAAAAAATAATAGCAAGGAATGTCACTGTCTTGTCACTGTCTTCCCGTTCATCATCGATTTGCTCGAGCGGGCACCAGTAACATCTCCATATGACCTGTCTCATGCAAGTAGAGCCCAAGGGCACCTGCTTGCTCCAGGAACATAAAGAGCCTCAAACCATTCCATCAGGTCATGGGAATGAGGGCTAAAATTGTTACTGGTATTTGGCATATCAAATATGACACGGGTAGCTTGCCAGGCTCTGCCATGCAGGTAGCACATTCTTGTAGTCATCTCAAAATCCAGCATTTATTGATGAACCGTGCAGCCGCTTGCAGCCACGCGAGCCGGGCTGTAATAGGCTGGTCTGCTAGGTGGAGTTCTGACGAGGGGAAGTCCAGATGTGGAAAATGGAGACCCTCATGGAGTGGGGGGTCGTCTGGTTTGTTGTGAGGCTCTGCTGGGATGGCGGGCCAGGGCTAGAACCTGCCATCCCTCCCGGGCACCTCATGAGCGGCTGGGCACAGGGAGAGCCAGTAGCAGCTCTGCCCCATGTCTGTGAGTCTCAGAACTTATTAACGTTAGTATCACTAAAGGAATGTCAAGAGTGACCAAATGTTGAAGGACCAGACGAGTCACATATTTTAGCAGCAGCCAGAGAGGGAAGCCCCAAAGACCATCAGCCTGCCCTACACCATGGTGGTTCAGTGGGTTGACCCTAAATATAATAATGAGGGCACAGTGAGAGAGACAATCCTTTAAGCAGCTGAGAAAATCTAGGATTGACAAACTTCTGCTTTCAGGATGAATGAGAGCACGTGTGAGAACCGCCCTGGCTTTCGAGAGGAGTAAAGCTAAGCTTTGTTTTGGCAGATCTAAAAAATTCAAACTCACTGCAAGTGTGTGTTGATTGAATGAAAGCGGGAACTGTGTGGTGCTGAGAGGCAGGAGTTCAGGGGAAAGTCATCTTGGCCGCTCTCTGAGGAAGAGAGCATCTGCTTTCCAGTGAGATAAACTAGGGTTACCCAAAGGAAGAGGAAAGAAAAGCTTGATGAGACAGAACCTTATGTTGATGGGGGTGGGTCTGTTTAGAAAGGGAGGCCAGCTGCAGGAAGAAATTGGGGGGGAGGGGGGGGGGGGACAAATGGCTATTAGTGTCTGCTAGACGTGCAGATGGGAAAGTTGAGTTAGGAGCTGAGTCTATAGGACTGGAGTTCAGGGGAGTGGCTAAGGTTAGGCATGAAAAACACTGGCACTCGCTCTCTCTCTCTCTCTCTCTCTCTCTCTCTCTCTGTGTTTCTCTCTGTGTCTCTCTGTCTATCTCTCTCAAGCCTACACTGTGTGTCTATAAAATCGTTAGGTTGCAATGGCGGAAGGCACTGGAGCAATGGCGGAGGGAGACTGTCACTGGTGCAGGTGTGTGTTGGAATGTTATATGTATGGAATCCTGCTATTAGCAGTTTTGTAAGTAACTATGCCTAAAATGACTTTTTTTTTTTTTTTCTTTCCGGGTCACACCCGGCAATGCTCAGGGGTTTCTCCTGGCTCGGCACTCAGGAGTTACTCCTGGCGGTGCTCGGGGACCATATAGGATGCCGGGATCGAACCCTGGCCGGCATGGGCCAGCGCCTGCAAAGGCATACACCCTACAGCTGGGTCATCACTCCGGCCCCACTTTTTAATAATCGATTTCCCCTCCCCACCAAATGGTGATATTATTTGCATATGTGAGGCCCTGGTCTCACCCCAGCACTGAGGGTTAGGGGTTGGTGGTATGGGGATGGCCAGGAGATACCTGAAACCAGCAGTGTAGGGATCCCCTAGCAACTCCCTGGAGGTCCCGAATACCATCGTGTGCCACCTAGCTCTACCCACGAGGCCCTCCCCGCCCCTAAGGACTCCCAGCAGCACAGCAGCCTCAGACCCTTCGCATTAAACTGATGCCCAAGTTGATCAAGGATTGAGAAGGATGACTTGGGGGCCCTACCCCCATCCCCCACCTCCTCCCATCCCCATCCCTGCCTCTAATCCCTGCCAAAAAAGCGTGAGAATTGTTGAAATCACCAAGGAGTAAGTATAAAGTCCGAAGGCCTAGCAGAGATTCCGGAAATATTAACCCTCTCCTCTCCCGAAGCACCACCTAAGTGCAACGTATTTCCAGATGGGAAGCTGGCACTTTTTCCCACCGAAGTCTGAGATTTTAAAATGAGGAATTTTTAGGGGCCGGAGCAATACTACAGTGGGGAGGGCATTTGCCTTTACCTGTGACCGACCCAGGTTCGATCCCCAGCATTCCATATGGTCCCCTGATCACTGCCAGATGTAATTCCTGAGGCGCAGAGCTTGAAGTAACCCCCTGTACATTGCCAGGTGTGACACAAAAAACAAACAAACAAAAGAAATAAGAAATTTTGATCTTGGGGCCAGAGTGATAGTCCAGCGGGTAGGGCATTTGCCTTGCATGCGGCCGACCCGGGTTCGATCCCCAGCATCCTATTTGGTCCCCTGAGCACCGCCAGGAGTAATTCCCAGTGCAGAGCCAGGAGTAACCTCTGAGCATTGCCAGGTGTGACCCAAAAAGCAAAAAAAAAAAATTTTTTTTTGATCAGGCTACCCCAGTAATGAACTTAAGGATCAGAGTTTGCACCATTGAATATACACAAAGAGACTTAAGTGATAAACTCTAAATATCTGCAGGGCTAGCCACAATGTGTAAAAAGAAGAGGGAGTGAGATGCAGAGACAGAGAGAGACAGAGAGAGAAAGAGAGGATACTGGGGTACCTGCTATTGAGGCAGCCTGGGGGGGTGGGCGGGAGGGGTGGGGTACATTGGTGGTGGAAATGGGGCACTGGTGGAGGGATGGGTGCTGGTATACTGTACTACCAAGAACCAATTATGAACACCTTTGTAATTGTATGTCTCAAGGTGGTATAATAAAAATTTTTTTTAAAAAAGGATCAGAGTTTGGGAATACCCTTCTTGAGAATCAAAGTAATTTCCAGGAATCGGCAAGGCATTGTGACCAGGTTTTCCTTGAAGCCCGTCAGCGCTAATGGGAGGCATTCAAGGATTGGTACTCAGTGACAGGACCGAGGCACACTCCAGCAGAAAGGCATTCTCCAAACACGACATAAATGTATTTTCCTTATGAAATCCTCAGTCTGCTGCGCAACAACAAATTAAGCTCTGGGTGACTATTCCCGTCAAACACGTCCTGTGCTGAGCACTGCTATTATGGGGCGGAGAGACATGGTAAAGAATCAATTAAAACTCTGACACATTCAATGAGGCTCGTAGACCTGTCACACAGGTTTCCCAAGAGGAAAATAATCGTGTTACATTATACCTTGGGAGCCGATGGAGGCAAGATTTCTGAGACAAGTTCTGGGGTTTACAAGACAAACGTGGGCTTTTCTAAATCAGTTTTTGAAGTGCCATGTAAAGGATTACAGCGTTCAATTCTCCATTAGTCCCGCTAAATCATGGTGGAGAGAGAGGGATTATCTGCAGGCAAGCATCCTCCAGAAAACTGTAAGTTCCTTCTTTAATAAGTATTTAAAGAAATGGTGAAACTATCCTAATGCATTTGTGTTCACTTTCAAATGAAAACAATTGTTAAGGATAAATGCGAGAGAATATTAAAGCTGAGTTTTATTGGGCGTGGGATGTAACTCAGCAGTAGAGCACTCACCTTCCATGTGAGAAGCGTGGATTTGATCCCCCAACTACACGGCAGAGGTAGGGGAATGAATCTTTAATTTATTTTTAACCAGGCTCCATCAGAAAAGAGAGCTGTCATCGGTTAGGAACTCGCTTTAAAAGAGAGTTCTAGAACTTCATGAAGAGTGTCACCTAAAAAAAAAAAATGAGTGAAAGAATTCATAGGGAATGTGAATAATGCTTGTGGTTGCACTGCGTAAATCATGCTTGCTGAGAGTAAGTGGGAATGCCTGCCGATGGTAAGAACAACGTGAGGTTTGGCTTATTCGAGATATCTGTGCAAATTGTGTGTTGGGGCTCAGTGCCTGGATAATTTCTGTGCCTCCACTTGAATAGAGAGCCTTTGAGGTGCAGCCGGTGTGTGTTCAGAAGGAATACAGAGGAACATCAGGAGAAACAGAGATTTGAATAAGATCAAAGTAAGTTGAGCTTCCAGCGAGGAACATGATGGAGGAACAGGTTGCAGCCTGCCAACACAGAGGCATGTCGGAAAGTGGTCTGGCCTTTGTGAACCCACTGCAGGCTAGTTCTAAAGCAAAAGAGCTAGAGACAGAAATGAACACAAGGATGGAAGTGAATGCCATGCTTCCCAGATAATTCATCAGGAAAGGTGAGGGGGAGGGGGAGATGAGAATGTGAAAGGAAAGAGGAGAAAGGAGAGTCAAGGAGAGCTGAGGATACAAAAGGAGAGGGAGAACATTAGCGGGGGCTAGAGAAAGGAAAGATTAGGGATCCCAGCATAGAAACAAGCCGAAGCCTGTCGGTGGATGCGTGCAGTTTTTGAGCAGACAGGGCGCTTTGAGAGCAGACGCTGTCATGGTGCAGGAATCGGCTTAGTAAGGAAAGTCACATGCTTGATAATTCTGTTCAAGATGCCAGCCTAGCCCGCAGCGTTTTTTCCTTTCTGAATATGAAGAAGTGAGAAGGATGTGGGACCTCCCTTTTCACCCAACATGCGCCTTACTAGAATTTCTCATAAAGACTATTTCTTCTTGTATACGCTGTCTTTAAAATCCTAAAGCTCGCTTCTGTTACGTGGGGGGGGGGGGAATACTTGTGTTGGGTTTTTGTGCAGAAGAATCAATGTTTGTGTTTGTCTCTGTGGGGTAGGTGGCTCTTGGAGCTACTGCAAGGAACTCTGAGTGGGCTGGGACCTCGGTGTCCTGTATCCTTAGAACTACAAAGATCAGTGGGTTCCCTGTCCCAGGGCCTC
Source organism: Cryptotis parvus (assembly GCA_021461705.1). Taxonomy (NCBI): domain Eukaryota; kingdom Metazoa; phylum Chordata; class Mammalia; order Eulipotyphla; family Soricidae; genus Cryptotis; species Cryptotis parvus. The sequence continues at coordinate 16,938 of JAJIBD010003159.1, read as the reverse complement.
ACCCACAATTCTCCCCCCTCAACTTTGTTTGTTCATTTCTGTTTCAAGGCCACACCAGGCTTTGCTTAGGGTCTCCTCTCAGCATTTTGCTCAGGGTCACTCCTGACAGTTGGCTGGGGGTGGGGGGGCGTTTCTGTAGGTCCTGGCAGGTCCTGCTCTCCCGGTCTCTTTTCCCTCTATTTTAGCCACATGGAGTTTTCACCTCTGAGTTCCTCTATTTAAAAAAATGTTTGTTTGCTGAAAGCAACAATGTAATTGGATGTCATTAACATAGTAAACTTTTTTCATTTGTGGGTTTTTGTCTTGTTTTTGTTTTTTATGGTTTGGGAACCACATCTGGCAGTGCTCAGGGGTTACTCCTCTCTCTCTCTCTCTCTCTCTCTATATATATATATATATGTATATATATGTATATATATGCCTATTATAATTATTTGTATGTATATTTAGAGAGAGGAGTAATTAATTACAATCAGGTAGGATATATATCCAAATTAACTACAATAAGGTACAAATATATGTATTTATCCGCACTATTCTCAAGAACTTAAAGGCAGAAACCATGCCATTTTTCAATAACATATACATAGATTGTGGTAGTCATAAAAGGAACTAAATGCTTTAGTCATAAAAAGGTGTGTATTTCTAATACTTACAGCATGCCGATTGCACTATATAAAAGAAGCTAGCCGTAACAGTTTACATATAATTCCATTTATATGAAAATTCTAGAATAGCCAAATCCATGGAGACAGAAAACAGGTTGGTGGATGCTGAGGTGAAAGGAAGTATGACTGCTTTTAAGGGGTATCAGTGTCTTTTGGGGATGCTAGAAATGTTCTGAAAGTAGATACTAGTGATGAGAGTCAACTCTATAAAGGCACTAACTGCCATCGTATTGTTCAATTTCAAACGACTGTACCTGTGTTGTGTGACTGTCATCTCACTTTAAGAAAGACAAAGAGAAAAAGGAAGAAGGGTTAGGAAGAGTTCCTGAGAGAACAGGATGCAACTCTCCAAGTTCCATAAAGGGTCAGTTCCGGGGGCCGGAGTGATAGCTCAGCGGGTAGGGCATTTGCCTTGCACGTGGCTGGCCTGTGCCGGCCCGGGTTCGATTCCCAGCATCCCATATGGTCCCCAAGCACTGCCAGGAGTAATTCCTGAGTGCAGAGCCAGGAGTAACCCCTGAGCATTGCTGGGTGTGACCCAAAAAAGCAAAAATAATAATAATAATAATAATAATAATAATAATAATAATAAAAATAAAGGGTCAGTTCCTGCAAGCCTGCAGTGTCCTTGAACTTTATCCAGTGAGGTGATTCTGCCAGAAATGATTGTTGGTGGGGAAAAAGGTGACACCTGGCAATACGGAGAGAAACCATGTGGTGCTAGGGATGGAACCCAGGACTCCCACATGTGCCACCTCACTGACTCACCTCACTGACTCCCAGAACTGATTTGAAAACTGGAAGAGGATTTGATCTGATCTGTGTTAGACTGACATCTTGAGGGGAGCGCTAGCAATGGTATGGAGGGTCCAGTCTAATAGACATTAGACGTGATGCCTTAGTGATACCATGGGCCTAGTTATAAAATACCGGTTAAGAATGAGGATGTGGTGCGGAGCGATAGCCCAGCAGGTAGGGGCGTTTGCCTTGCATGCGGCCAGCCTGTGCAGGCCAGGGTTTGATCCCCAGCATCCCATAAGGTCCCTCGAGCACTGCCAGGAGTAATTCCTGAGTGCAGAGCCAGGAGTAACGCCTGAGCATCGCCGGTGTGACCCAAAAAGGCAAAAAAAAAAAAAAAAAAAAGAATGAGGGATGTAGGGGCTGGAACGATAGTCCAGCGGGAGAACTTTTGCCTTGCACCTGGCAGAACCTGATTCGATCCCCGGTATCCCATATGGTCCCCTGAGCACCACCACGAGTAATTCCTGAGTGCAGAGCCAGAAGTAACTACTGAGCACTGCTAGTGTGACCCAAAAAGAAAAAAGAAAAAAAAAGAATGAAGGTGTAGCTCAATGGTAGAGCACTTGCCTTACATGTAGGAGGCCCTGAGCTTGAGCCTCAGCACTGTACAATAGTAATAATAACAATAACAACAACAATAACAAATACAATACCTGCCTGATCATGGTTCAGCTAAATTTGAACTCAGAAATATTCATTGTAATGAAAGATATTAGTCATCGCTCCTTTAGTGTCAATTTTTAAAATAGTTCTAGTTCTTCTTGTACATTCTACCAACTTTGGCATTCAACAGAATTTTTTAGAGTACAATAAACCTGCTTCCTTTTTTCTCAGAAGATTACTCATAAAGCTTTGTCTCTGAGCAAATGCTTCACCAAGGAAGGAAGCCTGGTTGGAGAAGAGAGCAAACCACAGTCCATAAATAGATTCCAAGAAGAGGCTATGATGTTGAATTAATATCTTTACTTTCTGAGTATTAATTTAATCTATTTTAGCATGTCAAGAAATACAGCACATTGAACTTTTTCTAAAGTAGCCAATAGGGTTAAGGCACCTGCCTTGCATGCAGCCGACCCGAGTTTTATCCCCCTGTATGTGGTCCCCTGAACTTGCCAGAAGTGATAGCTGACACAGAACCAGGAATCAGCCCTGAGCACCACCAAGTGTGGCCCAAAACAGAACAATTTTGATCTCTTTCTTCTAGTTAGTGTAATCTGCCACTAAGCTTCCCTTTGTTCTTTCATTTCATCCCACCATTCTAAGGAAAACCCTAGAACTCAGGACTTTCCTGATCTAGGAAGAGAAAACCAAAATTCTTGGACTTCCAGGCTTTATCTCCATCCAAAGCCCTTCCAAGATACCATCTCCACTTCAGGGTCAGTTATTTTTTGGAAAGTGGGGCAAGCAAAAATAAAACAGCAGCCTAGGGGCTAGAGCAATAGTCCAGCAGGAAAGGCATTTGCCTTGCACGTGGCAGACCGATGTTCAATTCCCAGCATCCCATATGGTACCCCTAGCACTTCCAGGAGTAATTCCTGAGTGCAGAGCCAGGAATAACCCCTGAGCATTGCTGGGTGTGACCCAAAAAGAAAAAAAGAAAGAAAGAAAACCACATAGTACCTAGGATTGAGCGGTGGTCAATTTAGATTTTCAGTTTGGGAAGATGAAAAGTTCAAAGGTGGATAATGATGATTACACAGCAATGAAAGTATTTAGTACCACCAAACTATTCCCTAGAAATGATCAAATTTTGTGATGTAGATTTAATCATAAAAATTAGCATAGAAGAACTGGAGCTATAGCACAGCGGGTAGGGCGTTTGCCTTGCATGTGGCCGACCCGGGTTCAATTACTGGCATCCCATATGGTTCCCCGAGGACTGCCAGGAGTAATTCCTGAGCAAAAAGCCAGGATTAACCCCTGAGCGTTGCCCGTGTAACCCAGAAAGAAAAAAAATAGCATAGACGGACCAGAGTGATAGTACAGTGAGAAGGGTGTTTGCCTCGCATGCAGCCGGCCTGGTTCCATTCCCAGCCTCTCATATGGTTCCCTGAGCATCACCAGCAATAAATCCTGAGTGCAGAGCCAGAAGCAATCCCTAAGCATGGCCAGGTGTGACCCAAATAGCAAAAAGAAAAAGAAATTACTGCTAAAGTCCCTCTCCTGGAAACGAGAGAAGGAAGAGAAAGAGTGATTGTTTGGGAGATACAGTGACCTGTGCTCTAAGAGAGTGGCCCTTGCATGAGAGTGGGCATTGGTATCTCCTGAACAGCGAGTCTAAGTCAACCTTCCATTGGCCCTTACTCCAGAGTTCCTGATTCACTTGATGTGGGGAGGGGAGCCGAGGAGTGGCATTTCCAGAAAGTCTCTAGGTGATGCCGATGTGATTGGTCTGGAGCTTCTAGACTCTAGAACCATACTTCTATACTGCTGAGAAGCAGCTGAATCTGTCAAGTTTTGCCTTTCCTTTATTTCTAATAAGACACACACCGCAGAACTTCTCCCAAGAGGACACTGGCTATATTCTGAAACCCCAAATGCCTAGAAAATGTGAAGGATGGGGAAGCAGGAACTGCCATACAAAAAACATGATGTGCCCCCTCCCCCCAGTACACACAGCCTGTCTCCTCTACATTGAAGGAAGGTGACTTGGACCCCTCTGTAACCATGCCAATTTACTAGATATTTCTAAAGCCTAAAAAGGTAATTGAGAGGGGCTGGAGTAATAGCACAGCGGGTAGGGCATTTGCTTTGCAAGTGGCTGACCCGGGTTCGATCCCATATAGTCCCCCCTAAGCACCGCCAGGTGTAATTCCTGAGAGCAGAGCCGGGAGTAACCCCTGAGCACTGCTGGGTGTGACCCGATGTGACCCATTGAATGCCACCGGCCCCAGATTGAATTCTTCGCACCACATGTGGTTCTCGGAGCATCAAGGGACGTGGACCAAAAAACAACTTGTTAGACAAAAGTCAAAGCAACAAGAGGTGATAAAAGACTGGACTAAAGACTCTGCCTAGGGGACGGGAAGTTCATCAAGGCAGATGGAAGAATTGAAGGATCCCAGCTAGAAATGGAGAGTGGGGAGATGGAATTGAATCCAGGTCTGTACCTAGATCAGCGGGGCTCAGCTCTAGGCTCTAGGACAAGTGCAGGTTGATTGCATGTCTCCACGTGATCCAGATTCAGGGAGGAGCAGCTACCAGAGGCATCTGCTTCTCTCACGACGGAAGGGCAGGTGCTCTAGAGACGCTATCCACCAAGCGCCACGCTACTGAAGCTTCTGTTACGAACTGGCTCCTCACCATTACTTTGTTCAGAACCAACCCCTCAGGCAAAGTCAAGAGTGAGTGAGCTGCCAAACACTACTGAGCTCTAAGATGGAAACAGAAGGAGAGAATTTTCTGAACAATATTCTAAAAGGATAACTGTGTTTGAGAGCAGGGAACACGAAGAGAATGTGGATTCCACCTAGGGCTTGTTGAATGTGGTTATCAACATAGTCCAGCAGAGACGCCGAAGAGGAGCTGGCAAATGGTTCATGGTATGGTCCATGGTTCAGCAGGGAAGTATGTATGGGCTCAAGATATTTTGTATGAGTCATCAACACAGCACAGTGTTGGCCTTGAGAGGGGTGAGGTCATCGTGGAAGAATCTGCTGAATTAGAAAAGGGGAAGGCTAGCACAGAACGCTCAGGAACTTCAAGGACTAGTTCTTGGAAGGAACCCCAGTAGGAAGCTGAATTGGAAAGTAAGACAGAGAGAACATTGAGTCCTGGGAGCCCAGTGGTAGGAGTTTGTCAAGACAGAGGGAATGTTCAAGAGTATCAAAATGCCAGATGGTTCTGACTCCAGGAGATGAATTTCAGTAGAGTTGGGCAACCAGTGGCTAAACTCAAACAAACCAAGAGCAAGCTCAAAGAAATGAAAGCTCTGGTTCCTCTGAGAAAAGGCCTAAGAAAACATCTGTCTACTATCCTCTGCCATCCGGTGTGTGCACAGAGTAATCCCAGTCATACCGGGACGTACATCTACAGCTCCACACATTTTCCTCCATGGGATACTCTGGAGTATCCATCGCCCTGGCCGGTTACCCTAAATCTTTCTGCTTACCACTTTTTACGATTTACCCTCTCAAAAAGATGCGGGTGCAATAGGAAGGCAGCAGAAAGTCAGGCTGAATCACTTTTGCTGGTTCCAAACCCAGAAATTCCCATTTCCTGTTCCTCACCACCCCAACCGTGGCCTGAAAGACTCCCTTTTTGCTCATTCATGTATATTTTTCCCTTCCTCACCCATCCAATCCGCTTCCGCTGACGACCAGTGTCATGCACTTTTTCTTTTACTCCTGGCGGTGCTCGGATGACTATATGGGATGCCGAGAATCCAAGTGCTCGCATGACCATATGGGATGCCGAATATGGAACCCGGGTCGTGGTGCAAGACAAAAAGGCAAACGCCCCGCCCTCTATGCTATCGCCTCCTGCCCCCCCATGCACTGTTTTTGGTTTGCAGGCTGAGAATACAAAGGTAACCGCCACGCCTGGTGCTTTAAAAGACAGGCCTGTCAGGAGACAATTACCATACAACGTGACAACTCTAATAACAGAGGTGGCAGCCGGTGGGTGTGTGGTGTGCGCACAAATGCACTCAGGAACAGCACTTTGGGAAACAATTGGGATTGTGTGGGCAGGAGCAGCGGGACTTCTGAGTCTCAGATAAGACGGCGCAGGACTGGCTTTTCTGCTTTAGGTCGTCGTGAACTTCTGTGTTTGCTCTTGGCGGTCGAAGACGTGTTTGCGGGAGGAGAGATAGTATCATAGGTTAAGCTCTTGCACACCGCTGACCCAAGTTTAACCCCCAGTACCCTAGATGGTCCCCTGGGGTAAGCAGATCCCCTGATCGCAGGAACAGAAGTGAGCCCTAGCTGCTGGGTGTGACCCCCAAAACCAAAAAACATATGAAGGAAAGGACTTTTTTTGTGCCTTCGGGTTCACCAACCGCATCCCTGACTGCTATGAAGCTCTCTGGGCGATAGAGGGCGCGTGGAGACTGGACTTGATGCAAACCCAGGGGCAAGGAACCATTTTCCTGAAAGCTTTGGAAGAAAGTAGAAATGAAACCCGAAGAGATCCGGAGAGATGAGTCTGGGGTCACATAACTATTCTAGGAGACCCATGCAACTTTCAGTAATTCTCTTAATTTTTAAAGCTCAAGTTGAATGTTTTGGGGGTGCTTCTAGAAACACAATTCTCTCTCTCTGTGTGTCTCTCTGTCTCTCTCTGTCTCAGGCGCCGCCACACACACACACACACACACACACACACACACACACACAAACATGCTTGTTTTTGAGGAGGCACATTTCTGTTTCTAAATCTATATTTATTCCTTTTTTTTTTTTTTTTTGGGTCACACCCGGCGATGCTCAGGTGTTACTCCTGGCTCTGCACTCAGGACTTACTCCTGGCAGTGCTCAGGGGACCATATGGGAACCCGGAATCGAACCCAGGTGGGTGGTATGCAAGGCAAACGCCCTAGCTACTGTGCTATGGCTCTGGCCCCAGTCTTTAATGCAACAAAGCATTGGACTGTGCTTTCCCTTTCTTCCTCAATGGGAAGCTGGCCTCCTGGTCCTGGGGAGAGTGGACTCATATTTCAGAGCGTGGGCTCCATATCAGCCCGGGTTTGAACAGCAAGTGCTGCCTCTTGCTGCTGCGGCTTGAGTGCATTTCCTAACCAGCTTCACTCGCTGTCCCCTGACTTGCTAAATCCGGTGATGATCACCTCCATCGTCTCTAGGCTGCTGGACAGGTTAAGTGAGTTGATGCAAAATAAAGTGCTCAGAGCACTTCTTGGCAAGAAGTAATTGCTTCCTCAGCCGCGCTGGTGCTGTCTCCTGGCTCAGCACATTCATCAGCTGCCCTGTCACTGTACCTGTGTCCATGCCATCCCGGGTCCTGCCTTCCCTGGCCTTTGGGAAGAACAGGCCCTCTAGGGTTACATGCCCAGTTCTGCCCTCATCTCTGAGTGATTCTTCCCTGCATGAGCCATTTCCCTCATTCCTCAAGCAGGGCTGATACTAATGCTTACTTACGGTGATTTCTAATCCAGCAAGAATTTCTTTCCAATCAGCTTAAATATATTTTTGATGGCTTACGTTGCTCTAGACTCAGTGGTAGATCCTGGAGGACAAGAGAGAGCTGGTTTGACCTTGTAATACGGTCCCCCGAGCACCGCCAGGAGTCATCCTGAGTGCAGAGCCAGGAGTAATCCCTGACCCCAGAAAAGCCAAAAATAAATAAATAGATAAATAAATAAACAAACAAACAAATAAAACTTCTCTCTCCCCAGAACCCAGGCTATTCACGGCCGACCTGGTTTCGATACCCAGCATCCCATATGGTCGCCTGAGCACCACCAGGAGTAATTCCTAAGTGCAGAGCCAGGAGTAAGCCCAGAGCATTGCCAGGTGTTACCCAAAAAGCAAAATAGATGGATGGATGGATGGATGGATGGATGGATGGATGGATGGATGGATGGATGGATGGATGGATGGATGGATGGATGGGAGAAAGAGAGAAAGAGAGAAAGAAAGAAAGAAAGAAAGAGAGAGAGAGAGAAAGAAAGAAAGAAAGAAAGAAAGAAAGAAAGAAAGAAAGAAAGAAAGAAAGAAAGAAAAGAAAGAAAGAAAGAAAGAAAGAAAGAAAGAAAGAAAGAAAGAAAGAAAGAAAGAAAGAAAGAAAGAGAGAGAGAGAGAGAGAGAGAAAGAGAGAGAAAGAGAGAAAGAGAGAAGGGAAGGAGGGAGGGAGGGAGGGGAGGGAGGAGGGAAGGAGGGAAGGAGAGGAAGGAGGGAAGGAGGGAAGGAGGGAAGGAGGGAAGGGAGGGAAGGAAGGAAGGAAGGAAGGGAAGGAAGGAAGGAAGGAAGGAAGGAAGGAAGGAAGGAAGGAAGGAAGGAAGGAAGGGGAAGGAAGGAAGGAAGGAAGGAAGGAAGGAAGGAAGGAAGGAAGGAAGGAAGGAAGGAAGGAAGGAAGAAGGAAGGAAGGAAGGAAGGAAGGAAGGAAGGAAGGAAGGAAGGAAGGAAGGAAGGAAGGAAGGAAGGAAGGAAGGAAGGGAAGGGAAGAAGGAAGGAAGGAAGGAAGGGGAAGGAAGGAAGGAAGGAAGGAAGGAAGGAAGGAAGGAAGGAAAGGAAGAAAATAAAGACAGATAATCTTCCATGTTCTCCAGAGCCCTTGAGATCACACCAGGCTATTCACATCACCGTGTTGGTCTTGTTTCCTACCCCTCCCGACCTCCTTCTGCCCCTCTATGCACTGCACCTCTGTCAGGGGCTTTAAATGTATGTTCTTGCTCCTCTTCCTAGAAGGGGCTCCCCCTCCCATCCCTTGGTCACTCCCTCTTGCTTATCAAAACTCCTCTCAAGGGTCACCTTCTCCTGAGTCTCCTCTGACCCACCAAACCAGATTAATCTGTTCTCCTCCAATCTCTTGTTCTCATTCCTCTACTGATGTTATCTCATCACCTTGGAATAATCTTCCATCTCTTCCATGACGATTCCTCGAAGGACAGGATCAGTGAAGCCTAATTTACCTGAGAGCATCCACGTAGGTAGAGAGAGAGTTTTCCAGCCCCCCAAAGTGAGGACGTGGGGAGGTAGACAGATACAGTGAATAACAGCTTAGCAGTCTCCTCGCGTGGAAAATCTTCCAAGACCCAAGAGAGTTAGTTTCAAGGGCAGGTCACTGAAGTGGCCTGAGCTTCATCTTGAGTCCATAGGCAGCAGAACATAGGCCTGCTTGCCCGGGCTCTGTGCCAATACCTTCAAAGCAACCTCTCCCCTTGAGGGCCTTGTGACTGGAGAGGAAACATTGTTCTGGACTCTTCCAAGTTGCAAGGAAGTGAAAAGTGCTTGGTGAACAAGGCAAAGACAAGCCCGGGAAAACAGGGACATGACACAGGATTGGCGTGCAAGATTCACACACGGGGCTGGGGCAGCCCCGCTTCTGACCCCTAGGCATCGCCTGCAGCCTCACCCCCCTACCCACAGCTGGCGATCTGATATGACCCAACAAACCCTAAGGTTCTAGGGAGCTGGTGAAACTGGATGACAACACTTCTTGTGGGGCCAGAGTGATAGTACAGTGATAGTACTTTGGCTTGCACACAGCCAACCCAGGTTCAATCCCTGATATCCAATATAGTTCCCTGGGCACCACCGGAATAATTCCTGAGAGCAGAGCCTGGGTAACCCCAGAGCATCACCAGGTGTCCCTCCCCCAAACAAGATATGCTTCTTTTAAGAAAGGTTTCTCCAGGGGCTGGAGCATTAGCACAGCTGGAAGGGCATTTGCCTTGCACGCGGCCAACCTGGGTTCGATCCCGGCATCCCATATGGTGCCCCAAGCACCACCAGGAGTAATTTCTGAGTGCAGAGCCAGGAGTAATCCCTGAGCATCACTGGGTGTAACCCAAAAAAGCAAAAAAAAAAAAATTTTTTTTTCTCCAATGAAAGGAATAAATGTGTGAGGATCTCCCACATGCTTCCAACCTGCCCCCAAAGCAGCATAGACTGGAGAAATAACTTGGGTGCCGGGATGCAGACTCCGAGGAGCCATGAGGAGAAGGAGTCTGCTATTGTTGTAGTCACATGTAACCATCCCCCAGGGAATGTCTTTCATTTATTTTTCTCACTATAGCATTGATAGTTCAGATGGAAGCCAGAGGTTTAACATTATCTCACGCCTTTGCCTTCTTTTAGGGTGACTGTTATTTTGGTCATTTGAATTTCTTTTGTATTAGAAACTTTTACTTTTTCTTTTTGGGTCACACCCAGCAATGCCCAGGGGGTTACTCCTGGCTCTGCACTCAGGATTTACTCCTGGCAGTACTCAGGGGACTACACGGGTGCCAGGGATCAAAGCCGGGTTGGCCACATGCAAGCCCTCCCCGCTGGACTATGGCTCTGGACCCCTGTGTTCGAAACTTTTTTTAAAAAAGCAATTATTGGGACTGGATTGATAACATAGCAGGTGTTTGCCTTGCATGAGACCGACCTGGGTTCAATCCCCAGCATCCCATTTGGTCCCCCAAGCACTGCCAGGAGTAATTCCTGAGTGTAGAACCAGGAGTAACCCCTGAGCTGCGCCGGGTGTGACTATGTAGTTGTCGTCCCCAAATTCCAAACAGGATCAGACCACCGTCTCCTTCGTGCAAAATTCTACTTCCCGCAAGGGGGAGAAAAGGCTGCAAAGTTTAAGAAGAGAACTCCCAGAATGACCACCAACTGGGAACTCTTTGGTACCATTGCAGCAACATGGGAAGATGCCATCATTGACGACATCGATGAAGAATACAACCGACTGGTTCAGCACCTCCATGATTGTGCAAAGAATGCCGAGAGAGAGAAAGACACAAAAGAACGCCTGTCTTCAGAAACTCTCGAGCTCATTCGCCAACGTGGCAAGGCGCGAGCCTCAGGAGACCAAATGCTAATGTCCAAGCTTGCTAAACAGTGCAGAGAAGCTATAAAAAAAAAAAGACCTCAAAGCAGAAGAGCAGAAATACTGGAAGATGCAGCAAAAGCCGGGAAAAGCATTCGCACTGCCCGCCTGTCCTTCGCCAACTATAAGACCAAGATGACTGCCCTCCGACGCCCTGATGGATCTATCACATCTTCCAGAAAGGCAATGGAGAAGATTATCCATGACTTCTACTCAAATCTCTTTGATAGCCACATCCACCTGCCCACATACCAAATTCCACAGGATGGATATGTCATTCCCAACATTCTCCCTTCTGAAATCCGACATGCCATCTCGTCGGTAAAGAAGGGAAGAGCACCAGGCCCAGACAAAGTCAGACCCGAACACCTGAAGAATCTGCCGTCGGTACTCATCAATACACTAGCTCGGCTCTTCACACACTACCTGTCCGAATGCAAGGTGCCCTCCCAATGGAAAACCAGCAGGACAGTTCTACTGTTCAAGAATGGAGACATTCACGACATTGACAACTATCGCCCCATCTGCCTGTTGTCCGTCATCTATAAGCTGTTTACACGAGTCATCCTGAACAGGATTAGCAGAACACTAGATGAAGGACAACCATGCGAACAAGCAGGCTTCCGCAAAGGATTCAGCACAATCGACCATATCCACACAGTAACCAAGCTCATCAAGGTTTGTAGGGAGTACAAGATGCCGCTCTGTCTCATGTTCATTGATTTACAGAAAGCCTTTGATTCTGTGGAGACTGAAGCAGTCATCGAAGCCCTAGCCAAACAGGGTGTTCAAACCCAATACATCAAGATCCTTCGTGAGCTGTATTACGGATTCACCACCAGGATCTCACCATTCTACAAAGAAGTGATCATTAATGTGAAAAGAGGGGTTCGACAGGGTGATACCATTTCACCAAAACTCTTCAGTGCCACCCTCGAGAACATCATGCGACAATTAGAATGGGAAGGAATGGGAGTGAAGATAGATGGTCGGCAACTACACCACCTCCCGCTTCGCTGATGACATCGTTCTAATAACACCAAACATTAGCCAAGCGGCACAAATGCTGGCTGACTTCGACCGAGAATGTGGAAAGATAGGTCTACAGCTGAATCTAAAGAAAACAATGTTCATGAAGAATGAACTAGTTCCTGAGGCCCCATTCACTCTCAATGGAACAAACATCTCTGAATGCAGCAGTTATGTGTACCTAGGTCGAGAAATCAACATGATGAACGACCTAAAACCTGAGCTGCGCAGGAGGAAGAGAAGCAGCATGGAATGCCTTCAAAGGCATCAAAGAAATAGCTAAAAGGACAAAGAACCTCCGGCTCCTGGCACATCTCTTCGACTCCACCGTTCTCCCTGCATTAACATACGCCTCAGAGACCTGGGCCCTACGAAAGCAGGATGAGAATGCTATTCGGTCTCCCAGAGAGGAATCGAAAGATCTATACTTGTAATATCACTCCTCACTCAAGTGAGAAAAGGAATCGGAGTTCTGACCTCCGTCACTATTCCCAGAATCAGGGACGCTGTCTCGCTTGCCAAGGCATCAAAAAATCAGATGGGCTGGTCATGTAAGGCGCATTTGGAGACAACCGCTGGACTAGAGCCGTTACCGACTGGATCCCACGGGATGTCCAAAGATCATGTGGCCGCCCACCTACAAGATGGTCAGACTTCCTTGTAAAGACCCTGAAGGAACAGTTTGAGGCTCTTCATATTCCTGAATCAACCAGATGTCATTGGGCTACATTGGCACGTGATAGGGTCCAATGGAAATGTTACTGGCGCCCCGCTCGAGCAAATCGATGAATAACGGATTCATGTGATCAAGTGAAGAACCAGGAGTAACCCCTGAGCGCGTTGCCGGGGTGTGACCCAAAAAGCAAAAACACTAATTAATTGATCAATTAATTAATTAAAAAAAGTAATTATTGTTGGATTTTACAACAATAGACCAGAATTATTGTTTTAGATGTACGGTGCTGTGCGATCATGCCTGCATTGGAATGACAGGGTCCACCACTGTTATCCCCACCTCCCTTCTCTCCCTTCAGCCTACTCTCTTCTCACCTCGGGGCTTACAGTCTATTGACTGGGTCTCAGGATTTTACTTCCCATACTCTAATCCCTTTCTGAGTGTGTGTGTGTATTTACTTTGCATAACTGAAACCATCTGGTGTTTGTCTTTTTCTTTCTGCTTCACTTCACTTTAGCATTGACAGGCTCCAATTTTATCCTTAGTTGCAGCAAGCTGCACAATTTCATCTTTTCTCATGGCCAAGTAGTATTCCCTTGTGTACATATACTACTCGTTCTTTCTTTCTTTCTTTCTTCTTCTTCTTTCTTTCTTTCTTTCTTTCTTCTTTCTTTCTTTCTTTCTTTCTTCCTTCTCTTTTCTTCCTTCTTTCCCTTCTTTCTTTTTTGTGTCATACCCAGTGATGCTCAGGGGTTACTACTGGCTCTGTACTCAGGAATTACTCCTGGCAGTGTTCGGGACCATTATGGGATGCCAGATCGAACCCCAGTCAGCCTCATGCAAGGTTAGTACTCCCCCACTGTACTATCTCTCTGACCCCATATATACTACAATTTCTTTATCCACTTCTGTGTTGCTGAACACTTGGGATATTTCTAGATCTTTGCTATTATAATACAGCTGTGATGAACCGTCAGTGTGCCTGACCAAATAGGTCCCCCTTACTGCCAGGAGCAATTCCTGAGGGAAGAGCCAGGAATAACCCCTGGGCATAGCCAAGTGTGACCGAAAAAGAAAAAAAAATTTAATGTAGCCATCTATAGTAAATATTATACTGACATATAAAGCACACTTTGGTATACTCCAGGCTTGCAGCTTGCTGCAAGTTGTTTGGTTTTCATGAATCCCTGTGTGGAAGGGGAAAGGCCGAAGACCAAGAGCAAACTCAGAGAGAGAGAGAGAGAGAGAGAGAGAGAGAGAGAGAGAGAGAGAGAGGTGACCCTACCAGGCATGGTATTTTTCTACGAGTTTAAACCCTCCCACTCACAGCCCCTGACTTCTTGTGAGCAGCAATAAATAAGGACAAATCTAATCTCATCTATCAGTCAGGCAGCTGTGCTCAGGGCGAGGGGGCCAGGGGCTGACTAAGGAAACGTCCTGTCCTCCCCGGTGGAGGGTGGGAGGGTATAGAGTTACAGACTTGGGCAAGTGCCAGCAAGCGAGACGGGTTGGATAAATAGTCAATGGCAGATCAAAATAGGCCTGCAAGGGCTAGAGATGGTGCTCAGGGGTAGAACACATGCTTTGCAGGTAGCCTTGGCTTCATCCCTGGCACTGCAAAGTGAAGGGGGAGAGGGAAGAAAGAAAGGATCAAAAGGCACAGGTGGGAGCTCTGGGTTCCACCTTAAGCACAGTATGAACCCTCCAAACACTACTGAGAGCAACCCCTGAACTGAGAGCAGTTTCTAAGCACCACTGCCTAGATCCCACTGCATGTAGCAAACAGGGGGCTGGTTAGTTCCGACTCTAGGGGAAACGATGGCTACAGACACCAAAAGGCGGAGGAAAGTTTAGGTGGATGAAGTCAGGCAGTGCCCAGCTGTGAGCTACACATAAAGGAAATGAAAATGTATCTCAGTGCTCCAGTCCCTGAAACATCTTATGCAGAGGTCTCAAAGGGCGGCCTCTTCCCTTTTAAAGAGAACCACCATACTCAATGATGATAAAATATTCTAATCCCTTGGCTTCCGTTTTCATAAATAGAGCTAACAAACGATACACAGGGGCTTGTCAGAGCCTCGGAGCCCTCATCCTTACCTGTTCTGTCCTGAAGATATTGCAGAAGCCTCATTAGCAAAAATCACTGACAGGCAAGACGTTCAAGTTTCCACGAGATCCTGATCAGATACTTCTTCAGTGATCATGAAGACCTAGTTTCAAAAGAGTCCTTGAGGGCTGGAGGCACAGGACGGTGAGTAAGGCACTTGCCTTGCACATAGCTGTCCTAGGTTCAATCCCCGCCACCGCTTGTGGTTTCCCAGCCCTGCCAGGATGATCCCTAATCACAAAGCCAGGAGCAAAACCTGAGCATTGTCAGGTGTGGCCCAAAAAACGGAAGGAAGGAAGGAAGGAAGGAAGGAAGGAAGGAAGGAAGGAAGGAAGGAAGGAAGGAAGGAAGGAAGGAAGGAAGGAAGGAAGGAAGGAAGGAAGGAAGGAAGGAAGGAGGAGGGAGGGAGGGAGGGAGGGAGGGGAGGGAGGGAGGGAGGAGGGAGGGAGGGGAGGGAGGGAGGGAGGGAGGGAGGGAAGGAGGGGGAAGGAGGGAGGGAGGGAGGGAGGAGGGAGGGAGGGGAGGGTGGGAGGGAGGGAAGGATTCGCATGTTCGTTTGCCTATGAACAGCTCATAAGGTCTCTGCTAGATGACAGACACTATTCCAAGCACAGGAGTTAGGGGAGAGTCAGACACACAATATTCCAGAAAGACTCAGGTATTTTACGGACTATGTGGGAGGTTTAGATGTGGTCCTTGGCTTGGCCTAGTCCCCTGGGCACCGTTAGGGGCAACTACCAAGCCCTGAGCTGCAGAGTACTACTAAGTGTGGCTACAACTGTCTCCTCCATCCGCCCTCCCACCTCAATCCTCCAAAAGAGAAAGTCTCAGGCATTTTAGCTCTGCAACCTGAATTCTAGCCATGGACAGCTTGCTCCTGTCTTGAAGCAATGCAGAACATATCACAAGGCACTAGGGGTCACTGTGGATGGAGAATGGACACTCTACAGAACCCACTGGAGATAGAGTATGGTGTCATACAGCCAACCCCAGTTCTGTCCCCAGCAATATATATGGTTCCCCAAACCTCACCAGGAGTGATCCCTGAACACAGAGCCAAGAGTGAGCCCTGAGCACAGCTGGGTGTGGTCCCCAAACAAAACTAAAATAAAGGGAAAAAAATGATTTTTGATCCTTAGTTGGTACCTGCCTTTGGATTTTTTCCCTCTGAATGAGCTGAGTCTATATTTCCCCCCCTCTATAGCATAGTTCTCAAGATTACTTCGATGTTTCTTATAACTAATGAAAGAGATCTTTTTTCTCTTGGATTGGAGGGAGATTTTCCACTGCGGTGGTGCCAAGGCTGGCTTTGCAGAATGGTTCCATTTCCTTTAGCTTGACAGTCCTAGTCTCTCCCCCATTTCCGGTGGGTGCATTGGGGCAGTCAGCCTGGAGTTGGCTTTTCAGGGACTTCCCCAGAACTAGAGGCATGTTCCCACGGTCACCTCTTTGTCCAAACCATGGAAATGGATTTTTTTTCTTCTCTCTCTCTTTTTTTTTTTTTTTTGGTCACTGGCACAGACTGTGTTTAAGTCAGGAACCCAACATAAACTACAAAGACTGACCTCAACCCAGGGAACTCGAGACGAAACTAGATAACACTGTTGGGAAATTGTTCCCTCCTGTGAATTGAAAACTGAAATATGTACTAACGTTACTTATATTTTATTTGATGCCACTGAACCAAATGGCATGGAAAACAATACAATAGCCTTATTAAGTCAAGTGACCTGTCCTGAGAGAGGCATAGCATGAAACCATCTCATTTCAAATAATTTTCTCACTCATCATGCTCTTAGCAAGGGCCTGATTCTGTCTGGCTCCCAGAGTCAGAATAAACAATGTGAGAGTTCACAGTTGGGGTAATAGACTTGCTCAATTGTGTATAATGTGTTAAGTGTGAATCTGGTGAAATATAAATGCTGAAAAAAAAGAGGCCCCTGTGCCTGCCAATGAAATCAGAGAAAACTCATCACTCAGTTTGTACATGCCTAAGAAAGAAATGGGAGGCTGAGTACAGCAGGTCAGCCACTTCATTGCACACAGTTGACCCAAGTTTGATCCCCAGCACTGCGTATCGTCCTCTCCCAGTACCACCAGACCACCAGAAGTGACCCCTGGGGCCCAAGCGATAGCACAGCAGGTAGGGAGTTTGCCTT
>JAJIBD010003158.1:0-21729 GCA_021461705.1 Cryptotis parvus | reverse complement strand
TTTCCTTTCTTTCTTTCTCTCTCTCTCTCTCTCTCTCTCTCCTTTCTTTCTTTCTTTTTCTCTTTCTTTCTTTCTTCTCTCTCTCTCTTTCTTTCTTCTTCTTTCTTTCTTTTCTTTCTTTCTTTCTCTTTTTTTTTTTTTTTTTTGGCCCACATCCAGCTTTGTTCCGGCTCCGTGGCTGTCCTCTGGGCCCAACCACCATCCACTCAGTTGAAGCAGACGGGAGCCGGCACTTGTGGGGAGATGTTGGTCCTACTCCAGGGAACAGAAGCACAGGAAGTTCTCGGGATCGTGAGTCGGCCCTCATTGGACAGATGAGTGGATGTGCCCGCCCCAGACGTGATTGGATAAGGCACACACGCCCGGTGTGAGCTCATAGAAGATGACTATGGGGGTGCAAGCGATTGGACAGTTAGCTCACATGTCTCACGTGGGGCCAGAGCTATAGTCCAGTGGGTAGGGCGTTTGCCTTGCACGCGGCAGACCCGGGTTCAATCCCCAGCACCCCATATGGTCCCTGAGCACCACCAGGAGTAATTCCTGAGTGCAGAGCCAGGAGTAACCCCCTGAGCATTGCCAGGTGTGACCCAAAAAGCAAAAAAAAAAAAAATCTCGCGTTTTGGGGGGGTCTGGGGGTTAAGTATAACTGGGTGAGGGTGTGTCCTGAGGGTGTGTGACATAATTGTGGGTGTGTGTGCACAGCAGTTGCTCTATAGTTGGATGCACAGCAGGTGCTCTATAGCTGAGCCAAATTTACTGTGCAAAATTTAGGATTTTTTTTGTTCTTTTTCTGTTTTTCTTTTCCTACTTTTATCCCTTTTTTTTTTTTTTTTTTTGGTTTTTTGGCCCATATCCAGCTTTGCTCAGGGGTGCTACACGGACCATATGGGCTGGAGCAGATGGGTCCCAAAATACCATATATTCTCATCATTTCTGAGTGAAAATCTACAAAAAGTGTCAAATACAGAAGTAGAACATCTTTGGCACATAGAAGAGTGGTCCAAGAGTATAACAAATGTCACCTGAAAACAAATCAGAGCGAGCACAGGAATGAAGACACTACGTGAATCATACCGAGCAATCTATTTTTTTTTTTGTTTGTTTTGGGTCACACCCGGCGATGCTCAGGGGTTTCTCCTGGCTCTGCACTCAGGAATGACTCCTGGCAGAGCTCGGGGACCATATGGGATGCCGGGGATCGAACCCAGGCCGGCATGGGCCGGCCACGTGCAAGGCAAACGCCCAACCCGCTGGACTATCACTCCGGCCCCGATACAGAGCCCTCTATTGTCCATGGATCAGAAGTAACTGTGTCAGGGACTGGAGGCGATAATACAGTGGGGAGCGCTTTGACTTGGAAGCGCCGACCCAGTCTGCTCCCCCGCATCCCATATAGTCCCGTTGAGTATAACTAGGAGTAATTCCTGAGTGTAGAGTCAGGAGTAACTCCTAAGCATCACACTTGTGACGCACAAAACACGAAAACGTAAATACGTTGGTTTCCGTGATAAAGACAAAATGAGACTTATGGCATTTGTAAATCATTTTCCTCAGTTTATCAACTTTGTTTTTGGTCTTTTGGGGTCACATCTGGCAGTGCTGAGTATTTGCTCCTGGCTCTCCCCTCAGATATTACCCCTGGTGGTGATCACAGGGCACTTTGGGATACTGGTCGGATGTATGAAAGGCAAATGCCCTACCCGGTGTGCTATCGCTCAGACCCTTATTTACATCTTGAGAAATTTCCTGTGATAGCACAGCGGGGAGGGCAGTTGCCTTGCATGAGACCCACCCGGATTCAATCCCTGGCATAGCATGTGGCACCTAGAGCACTGCCAGGAGGAATTCCTAGTGCGTGGCAAAGAGAAAGCCCTGGGCATCGCTGAGCACCCCTAGGGTGATCCAAAAAAAGACAACAACAACAAAAAAAAAAAAAAAGAAGAAGAAGAAGAAGCACTTTTTCCCATCATTAACTGCTGGAAGCCCACAATCTAGTTATATGTGGCAAAAACTACAGGCATGCTTATCGCAATATATATGCTTAGAGCAATGTATTAAAATGTATTTAAATTTTAACATATTCCATAAGATATACTAATTATATCTAATTAATAGAAATCAGATGTATTTAATTAAACATAAATATATGAGTGTATAATATAAATAGATGATTTAATGAT
Organism: Cryptotis parvus; assembly: GCA_021461705.1. Taxonomy (NCBI): domain Eukaryota; kingdom Metazoa; phylum Chordata; class Mammalia; order Eulipotyphla; family Soricidae; genus Cryptotis; species Cryptotis parvus. The sequence continues at coordinate 19,549 of JAJIBD010003158.1, read as the reverse complement.
TAAATATATTAATACATTTAATATATAAAAATGGTGTTGTCACCATTAAACAATGACAAAGCTATTGATGATTTGGCTTCCGTATATTTTTCAAATTTCTAACTTGTTCCTATTTCCTTGAAGGTAGTGTCAGGAGCAGAAGTGGCTGAACTGTGTGACAAAAGTAATCGCACTGGGCAAAACTCAGAATGAGTGATGTAAAAATCAGGGGACTCCAGGGGGCCAGAGCAATAGATCAGCGGGTAGGACTTTTGTCTTGCAAACGGCCCACCTGGGTTTGATTCCCTGGCATCACATATGGTTCCCCCAAGCACCACCGGGAGTCATTCCTGAGTGCAGAGCTGGGAGTATCCCCTGAGCATTGCTGAGTATGACCAAAAAAGGAAAACAAAAAAAAATCATGTGACTCTGCTGAAATTATCCAAGTCCCAGAGACAGTTTTGTTTAGTTTCCATCTTTTTTTTTTCTTGTTGGGTCACACACGGCCATATTCAGGGGTTCCTCCTGGCTCTACAGTCAGGAATAACTCCTGGCGGAGCTCGGGGACCATATGGGATGCCGGGATCCAACCCGGGCCCGCATGGGCTGGCTGCGTGCAAGGCAAACGCCCCACCCGCTAGGCCGATCACTCCGCTCCCCGTCTTTTATTTAGAGCACGAAATTCTGCTTCTTTTACCTATGTGTTCAACTTAGTACATATTTCCATTTGTCGACACAACCAAAAATGTCCCGAAAAGCAAAAACAAATCAGAGAGACACAGGAGACTCACACGGGATTCCACCACGTGGCCTCTAACCATCATGACACATTGTCCCATGCCGGCCCATGCTTGGTTGCTGCAAGGTGATCTGCAGCACCAGGGGACCCGAGCAGTACCCCTTTCTCGGATGCTGGCACTGAAACGCTAGGAGGCCCACAGAGAGATAAACCACGGACTCGACGTGCTGTATTACATATGACAATATATTCCGTGGTAGGGGCCTGCGCCCAGCTCCCCACCTCGCCTGGCAGGAAGCGCGGCCCACCTCCCACTGCGCTCCCTTCCTCAGTCTTCCTTTGAAGGGGGAAGAACTTAGGGGTCCCGGAGCTCTCTCAGAGTCAAGAAAGTGCCCACGGGGACCCTAGGCGGAGATCAGAACCTCCCATTCTGCAGCAAGAGGGGCTGGACAAGGGTGACCCGGAGCATCTGACTTGGAGAGATGAGGGGGGGTGGGGGCTCCGACCCGGTGAATGGGGAATCCAAACCTGACCTGGGCTCACTGGGTCTTTTCCTGAAAAGACGGCTTCTAACCCCGGGATCTCCCCGCAGGTCGAAATCCCCACAGGGTCCCACCGAGGTGACCCTAGTCAAACCACCCAGGGTTGCTCCCAGGCCAGAGAAAGCCCGTCAGTCACGGTTCCGCGCCTCTGGCCTTCCGCCCCGATCCCACGCACCCACCATCTCCAGCCTCGCTCAGCTCCGCGGCTGTCCTCCAAAGCCAACCACCATCCACCCAGTTCATTCCGACGGGAGCCGGCACTTGCGGGGAGACTTTGGTCCTACTCCAGGGAGTAGAAGCACAGGAAGTCGCCGCGATGGTGAGAGTCGTCCCTCATTGGACAGAGGAGTGGATACGCCCACCCCAGATGTGATTGGACGCGGCACAGACGCCCTCCAGTGTGAGATCATAGAAAATGACTAGGTGGGCGCAAGTGATTGGACAGTTAAGCTGGCAATCATCTCTCTGTCTCCAGTATGAGCGTTGGGGGTATAAGTAGAATTGGGAGAGAGTGTGTGTCCTGGGGGGTGTGTGGCGTACTGTGTGAGTGTTGGTGGGTGTGGATATGTTGGGTGGAGGGTCTGGATGCACAGCAGTTGCTCTCTAGCTGAGCCACACAATTTAGGATCTTTTTTTCTTTTCTTTTTCTTTCTTTCTTTCTTTCTTTCTTTCTTTCTTTCTTTCTTTCTTTCTTTCTTTCTTTCTTTCTTTCTTTCTTTCTTTCTTTCTTTCTTTCTTTCTTTCTTTCTTTCTTTCTTTCTTTCTTTCTTTCTTTCTTTCTTTCTTTCTTTCTTTCTTTTTTTTTTGCTTTTTGGCCCACATCCAGCTTTGTTCCGGCTCCGCGGCTGTCCTCTGGGCCCAACCACCATCCACTCAGTTGAAGCAGACGGGAGCCGGCACTTGTGGGGAGATGTTGGTCCTACTCCAGGGAACAGAAGCACAGGAAGTTCTCGGGATCGTGAGTCGGCCCTCATTGGACAGATGAGTGGATGTGCCCGCCCCAGACGTGATTGGATACGGCACACACGCCCGGTGTGAGCTCATAGAAGATGACTATGGGGGTGCAAGCGATTGGACAGTTAGCTCACATGTCTCACGTGGGGCCAGAGCTATAGTCCAGTGGGTAGGGCGTTTGCCTTGCACGCGGCAGACCCGGGTTCAATCCCCAGCACCCCATATGGTCCCTGAGCACCACCAGGAGTAATTCCTGAGTGCAGAGCCAGGAGTAACCCCCTGAGCATTGCCAGGTGTGACCCAAAAAGCAAAAAAAAAAAAATCTCGCGTTTTGGGGGGGTCTGGGGGGTTAAGTATAACTGGGTGAGGGTGTGTCCTGAGGGTGTGTGACATAATTGTGGGTGTGTGTGCACAGCAGTTGCTCTATAGTTGGATGCACAGCAGGTGCTCTATAGCTGAGCCAAATTTACTGTGCAAAATTTAGGATTTTTTTTGTTCTTTTTCTGTTTTTCTTTTCCTACTTTTATCCCTTTTTTTTTTTTTGGTTTTTTGGCCCATATCCAGCTTTGCTCAGGGGTGCTACACGGACCATATGGGCTGGAGCAGATGGGTCCCAAAATACCATATATTCTCATCATTTCTGAGTGAAAATCTACAAAAAGTGTCAAATACAGAAGTAGAACATCTTTGGCACATAGAAGAGTGGTCCAAGAGTATAACAAATGTCACCTGAAAACAAATCAGAGCGAGCACAGGAATGAAGACACTACGTGAATCATACCGAGCAATCTATTTTTTTTTTGTTTGTTTTTGGGTCACACCCGGCAATGCTCAGGGGTTTCTCCTGGCTCTGCACTCAGGAATGACTCCTGGCAGAGCTCGGGGGACCATATGGGATGCCGGGATCGAACCCAGGCCGGCATGGGCCGGCCACGTGCAAGGCAAACGCCCAACCCGCTGGACTATCACTCCGGCCCCGATACAGAGCCCTCTATTGTCCATGGATCAGAAGTAACTGTGTCAGGGACTGGAGCGATAATACAGTGGGGAGCGCTTTGACTTGGAAGCGCTGACCCAGTCTGCTCCCCCGCATCCCATATAGTCCCGTTGAGTATAACTAGGAGTAATTCCTGAGTGTAGAGTCAGGAGTAACTCCTAAGCATCACACTTGTGACGCACAAAACACGAAAAACGTAAATACGTTGGTTTCCGTGATAAAGACAAAATGAGACTTATGGCATTTGTAAATCATTTTCCTCAGTTTATCAACTTTGTTTTTGGTCTTTTGGGGTCACATCTGGCAGTGCTGAGTATTTGCTCCTGGCTCTCCCCTCAGATATTACCCCTGGTGGTGATCACAGGGCACTTTGGGATACTGGTCGGATGTATGAAAGGCAAATGCCCTACCCGGTGTGCTATCGCTCAGACCCTTATTTACATCTTGAGAAATTTCCTGTGATAGCACAGCGGGGAGGGCAGTTGCCTTGCATGAGACCCACCCGGATTCAATCCCTGGCATAGCATGTGGCACCTAGAGCACTGCCAGGAGGAATTCCTAGTGCGTGGCAAAGAGAAAGCCCTGGGCATCGCTGAGCACCCCTAGGGTGATCCAAAAAAACAACAACAACAACAAAAAAAAAAAAGAAGAAGAAGAAGAAGCACTTTTTCCCATCATTAACTGCTGGAAGCCCACAATCTAGTTATATGTGGCAAAAACTACAGGCATGCTTATCGCAATATATATGCTTAGAGCAATGTATTAAAATGTATTTAAATTTTAACATATTCCATAAGATATACTAATTATATCTAATTAATAGAAATCAGATGTATTTAATTAAACATAAATATATGAGTGTATAATATAAATAGATGATTTAATGATTAAATATATTAATACATTTAATATATAAAAATGGTGTTGTCACCATTAAACAATGACAAAGCTATTGATGATTTGGCTTCCGTGATATTTTTCAAATTTCTAACTTGTTCCTATTTCCTTGAAGGTAGTGTCAGGAGCAGAAGTGGCTGAACTGTGTGACAAAAGTAATCGCACTGGGCAAAACTCAGAATGAGTGATGTAAAAATCAGGGGACTCCAGGGGGCCAGAGCAATAGATCAGCGGGTAGGACTTTTGTCTTGCAAACGGCCCACCTGGGTTTGATTCCCTGGCATCACATATGGTTCCCCCAAGCACCACCGGAGTCATTCCTGAGTGCAGAGCTGGGAGTATCCCCTGAGCATTGCTGAGTATGACCCAAAAAAAGGAAAACAAAAAAAAATCATGTGACTCTGCTGAAATTATCCAAGTCCCAGAGACAGTTTTGTTTAGTTTCCATCTTTTTTTTTTTCTTGTTGGGTCACACACGGCCATATTCAGGGGTTCCTCCTGGCTCTACAGTCAGGAATAACTCCTGGCGGAGCTCGGGGGACCATATGGGATGCCGGGATCCAACCCGGGCCCGCATGGGCTGGCTGCGTGCAAGGCAAACGCCCTACCCGCTAGGACGATCACTCCGCTCCCCGTCTTTTATTTAGAGCACGAAATTCTGCTTCTTTTACCTATGTGTTCAACTTAGTACATATTTCCATTTGTCGACACAACCAAAAAATGTCCCGAAAAGCAAAAACAAATCAGAGAGACACAGGAGACTCACACGGGATTCCACCACGTGGCCTCTAACCATCATGACACATTGTCCCATGCCGGCCCATGCTTGGTTGCTGCAAGGTGATCTGCAGCACCAGGGGACCCGAGCAGTACCCCTTTCTCGGATGCTGGCACTGAAACGCTAGGAGGCCCACAGAGAGATAAACCACGGACTCGGCGTGCTGTATTACATATGACAATATATTCCGTGGTAGGGGCCTGCGCCCAGCTCCCCACCTCGCCTGGCAGGAAGCGCGCCCACCTCCCACTGCGCCTCCCTTCCTCAGTCTTCCTTTGAAGGGGGAAGAACTTAGGGGTCCCGGAGCTCTCTCAGAGTCAAGAAAGTGCCCACGGGGACCCTAGGCGGAGATCAGAACCTCCCATTCTGCAGCAAGAGGGGCTGGACAAGGGTGACCCGGAGCATCTGACTTGGAGAGATGAGGGGGTGGGGGGCTCCGACCCGGTGAATGGGGAATCCAAACCTGACCTGGGCTCACTGGGTCTTTTCCTGAAAAGAGCGGCTTCTAACCCCGGGATCTCCCGCAGGTCGAAATCCCCACAGGGTCCCACCGAGGTGACCCTAGTCAAACCACCCAGGGTTGCTCCCAGGCCAGAGAAAGCCCGTCAGTCACGGTTCCGGCGCCTCTGGCCTTCCGCCCCGATCCCACGCACCCACCATCTCCAGCCTCGCTCAGCTCCGCGGCTGTCCTCCAAAGCCAACCACCATCCACCCAGTTCATTCCGACGGGAGCCGGCACTTGCGGGGAGACTTTGGTCCTACTCCAGGGAGTAGAAGCACAGGAAGTCGTCGCGATGGTGAGAGTCGTCCCTCATTGGACAGAGGAGTGGATACGCCCACCCCAGATGTGATTGGACGCGGCACAGACGCCCTCCAGTGTGAGATCATAGAAAATGACTAGGTGGGCGCAAGTGATTGGACAGTTAAGCTGGCAATCATCTCTCTGTCTCCAGTATGAGCGTTGGGGGTATAAGTAGAATTGGGAGAGAGTGTGTGTCCTGGGGGTGTGTGGCGTACTGTGTGAGTGTTGGTGGGTGTGGATATGTTGGGTGGAGGGTCTGGATGCACAGCAGTTGCTCTCTAGCTGAGCCACACAATTTAGGATCTTTTTTCTTTTTCTATTTCTTTCTCTTCTTTCTTTCTTTCTTTCTTTCTTTCTTTCTTTCTTTCTTTCTTTCTTTCTTTCTTTCTTTCTTTCTTTCTTTCTTTCTTTCTTTCTTTCTTTCTTTCTTTCTTTCTTTCTTTCTTTCTTTCTTTCTTTCTTTCTTTCTTTCTTTCTTTCTTTCTTTCTTTCTTTCTTTCTTTCTTTCTTTTTTTTTTTTTTTTTGCTTTTTGGCCCACATCCAGCTTTGTTCCGGCTCCGCGGCTGTCCTCTGGGCCCAACCACCATCCACTCAGTTGAAGCAGACGGGAGCCGGCACTTGTGGGGAGATGTTGGTCCTACTCCAGGGAACAGAAGCACAGGAAGTTCTCGGGATCGTGAGTCGGCCCTCATTGGACAGATGAGTGGATGTGCCCGCCCCAGACGTGATTGGATACGGCACACACGCCCCGGTGTGAGCTCATAGAAGATGACTATGGGGGGGTGCAAGCGATTGGACAGTTAGCTCACATGTCTCACGTGGGGCCAGAGCTATAGTCCAGTGGGTAGGGCGTTTGCCTTGCACGCGGCAGACCCGGGTTCAATCCCCAGCACCCCATATGGTCCCTGAGCACCACCAGGAGTAATTCCTGAGTGCAGAGCCAGGAGTAACCCCCTGAGCATTGCCAGGTGTGACCCAAAAAAGCAAAAAAAAAAAAATCTCGCGTTTTGGGGGGGTCTGGGGGGTTAAGTATAACTGGGTGAGGGTGTGTCCTGAGGGTGTGTGACATAATTGTGGGTGTGTGTGCACAGCAGTTGCTCTATAGTTGGATGCACAGCAGGTGCTCTATAGCTGAGCCAAATTTACTGTGCAAAATTTAGGATTTTTTTTGTTCTTTTTCTGTTTTTCTTTTCCTACTTTTATCCCTTTTTTTTTTTTTTTTGGTTTTTTGGCCCATATCCAGCTTTGCTCAGGGGTGCTACACGGACCATATGGGCTGGAGCAGATGGGTCCCAAAATACCATATATTCTCATCATTTCTGAGTGAAAATCTACAAAAAGTGTCAAATACAGAAGTAGAACATCTTTGGCACATAGAAGAGTGGTCCAAGAGTATAACAAATGTCACCTGAAAACAAATCAGAGCGAGCACAGGAATGAAGACACTACGTGAATCATACCGAGCAATCTATTTTTTTTTTTTTGTGTTTTTGGGTCACACCCGGCGATGCTCAGGGGTTTCTCCTGGCTCTGCACTCAGGAATGACTCCTGGCAGAGCTCGGGGACCATATGGGATGCCGGGATCGAACCCAGGCCGGCATGGGCCGGCCACGTGCAAGGCAAACGCCCAACCCGCTGGACTATCACTCCGGCCCCGATACAGAGCCCTCTATTGTCCATGGATCAGAAGTAACTGTGTCAGGGACTGGAGCGATAATACAGTGGGGAGGCGCTTTGACTTGGAAGCGCCGACCCAGTCTGCTCCCCCGCATCCCATATAGTCCCGTTGAGTATAACTAGGAGTAATTCCTGAGTGTAGAGTCAGGAGTAACTCCTAAGCATCACACTTGTGACGCACAAAACACGAAAACGTAAATACGTTGGTTTCCGTGATAAAGACAAAATGAGACTTATGGCATTTGTAAATCATTTTCCTCAGTTTATCAACTTTGTTTTTGGTCTTTTGGGGTCACATCTGGCAGTGCTGAGTATTTGCTCCCTGGCTCTCCCTCAGATATTACCCCTGGTGGTGATCACAGGGCACTTTGGGATACTGGTCGGATGTATGAAAGGCAAATGCCCTACCCGGTGTGCTATCGCTCAGACCCTTATTTACATCTTGAGAAATTTCCTGGGATAGCACAGCGGGGAGGGCAGTTGCCTTGCATGAGACCCACCCGGATTCAATCCCTGGCATAGCATGTGGCACCTAGAGCACTGCCAGGAGGAATTCCTAGTGCGTGGCAAAGAGAAAGCCCTGGGCATCGCTGAGCACCCCTAGGGTGATCCAAAAAAGACAACAACAACAACAACATAAGAAGAAGAAGAAGAAGAAGAAGAAGAAGAAGAAGAAGAAGAAGAAGAAAGAAGAAGAAGAAGAAGAAGAAGAAGAAGAAGAAGAAGAAGAAGAAGAAGAAGAAGAAGAAGAAGAAGAAGAAGAAGAAGAAGAAGAAGAAGAAGAAGAAGAAGAAGAAGAAGAAGAAGAAGAAGAAGAAGAAGAAGAAGAAGAAGAAGAAGAAGAAGAAGAAGAAGAATGTTGCAGGACATGTTTAGCTAATCTGGGAGTTTTGTTGTTTTGCTCACTCCCAGCTTAATCTTATTTAAGCCAATGTTCATTCTCATGAGATCTCTCTTCTATGTAAACACTTCTAGAGGGTGTGGCAGTTACAGAAGTCACCTTGATTGAATAACTTCTGACTTATACATCTACTAAGGCTTCTATGTTTTCTAGATTGGGCACAGCTCCTCTTTATACCCACTGCACCCAACGTGGGACAGTTAGAATTTACCAGGAGACTACCACCCTGGCTACGCTAAGACTAAAGGAAGACTATAGGAAGGATCATACTAGTTTGCTCTAAGCAGGCGAGTATGAGCCTTTCAGTACATGAGAACAAGATACTCAGAATCACCCTGGTGCAGATAATAATAAGGACCTTGTGGGTACCATCTAGATTACATGAAGCTCATGAAGTTAAGATGTATTACTTTATATCAGCCCCCTCTCTCTCCAGTGTTTTACATAAGAGATAATCTCGGGATTAGTCCTTGGTGTAACCTTTGTTTATACCTACAATAGGGTGTGTGGCACTACACTCTGTTTAGGGTTCTTTGTTGGCATGACAACCCTCCCGATTGGATTACTTTGGTGTATATAAGGGGCTGACTTGAGGCCCTTTCACCTTTTGCCTTTTGGTTCCTCAGCCTTCAGCTTTTGGCTCCTGCGGCTTTTTGGCTTTTGGCTTTGGCCTTTTGCTCTTTGGCCTTTGGCTCCTTCTGGGTAGGACTCAGCTCGGGTGAGATCCTCTCTCTTTGGTGGGAGACTTAGGCTCTTTTGTATGATCTAAGTTCGGACCAGAGCTAACGTTTTCATTATATTGGAGTGCTGTGGAAGAGCTTTTGTACTATTAAAAGCCATTTTTGAACTGCACCGGACTCGTGAGTTTTCATCTTTCTCCCGGCGTCCTCGGAGGTAGAAGACAACCTCTGTCCTGACACTGTCGGGGACCCCGGCGGCATTCCCCGACATCTGGCGTCCCTGGGTGGGCACCCGCATCTGGAGGTCCCACCAAGTTGCTGATGAACTTTTCCTGAAGCTGGGAGGAGAACTTGAACCGTGAGTTAAAATGGGTTACTTCTTGGAAGTTTTTTCTTTGTTCTGGCTTCATCTTCTTTTTTCAGGTGTTAGCAGTAGTCTCGACTTTTGTAAATCCTGCTTGTCTTTCAGAGAGTCATGAAATTAAATCTAGCAAAGAGATTTTAAGGCTTGATGATAACCTAGAGAAAGAAAAGAAGCATCCAGAGGAGGCAGACTCTCAAACCGAAAATCTGCCCGGAGTTAATACCTCCGAAGGCGAAGGTGCCCCTCTGATGGAAAGGGATACTCGGTTTGAGGGTTTCCCCAGAGCTCTTACAAGCTCTGATGAGAACCAAGGGGAGGAACGGAATTCCCTGAGCCTGTCCAGGCCTCAAAAAGCCTTGTAGTTTTTCCTGTCCTCAATTTAATAGTCAAAGAGCAAAGCTCTGGAAGCTTCGCAACATTCCTCATGACTACTCTTTATTTTGGTCTTTTCTGGTGCTAACTCTTATGATTTTTGTGATAAAACTGCACCTCTCCCAACAGGAGCTGAGTGCAAGTTTTGGTGAGCAAGCTGTTAAGTTTAAAAGTAGAGGCTTTCCCGGACCTTTGGTTTAAGAAAATGAAAGGTCAGATTTCTTGGTGGCATCTTTATTTAATTCAGTTGGAAAAGAGTTTTAGGCTCAGTCTACAGTTGCCTGCCAACTTCATGTGCACTGTAGCTTTCCATAGAGACAAACCGACTAAATTGTTCACTTTTTATTTGTCTGTGCTCCGTCCCACGTGGCTGGAGGTTGCAGATAATTAAGTTACGTGATTGGATATTTATGGCAAATGACTTCTGGCAAATGAATAGTTTTGGCGAATGATTTATGGTAAATGTTATGGCTAATGACAAATTGTTAAACGTGCTCAAAAAACTTTCAGAATCGGTTGTTGAAACAACAAAAGACAGATATCTTTACCATTTTCACCTTAAATTTGTCTTAAGGAGAGCCACTGGATAACACTGACAAACTCAAAAACCAATCAATTCACCTAAGTAAAAATTGATTATAAATGGATAGAAGGTCTAAAAACCTCATTTCTTTCAATACCGGTCTAAAAAACACCTAATTTTTTTTCACTATAAAGCCTTAATTTTAAATTGCAAGCTGCTGTTCAAACCTCCCGGATTGGTTAATGATAATCTTGCTTTGCAGCCTGTTGAACATGGTCCATCTTTAATAACAATAATTTTGCTTTCCAGCGTGTTGATCTTGGTTCATCTTTAATAAAAAATAACCTTCCATTGCAGCCTGTTGATATGCTTTTAGCTGGAGATAACCCCTTTCTTTCTAAAAAAAAAAAAAAACTGCCTTGGAGTGAGTTTAAAAGGTAAAAGCACCTAAATAACCCTCCAAAAGAAGGTACCATAAAAATATATATTTTCTAAGTGTTTATGGGTAAGTGTCCTAATGTTTTCTTGCTGCTTTGAAGTGTTTAAAGGTGAGAGCACATGAATAACTCTCAAGGAGAAGATATTTTGTAAGAATTTTCTAAGGTTTTTATGTATAGAAATGACTAATGAAGTGTTCTGATGTTTCAAGAGAAATGAAACGGATTCCCGTGGTATGATATTCAGTATCAAGGTTTTAAAACTTAATGAGTTTTCTAATGTTCTGTTTACAGGTTAAAAAAAAATTTAAAAATAATAAAAAAAAATTAAAAAAGGAGAAAAAAAAAGGGTGAACTCCAAGTATAGTGATCAATATCAATCTGCTAACAACTAATAAAAAGTTTTTAATGCTTTTGTTCAGAGATTTACAGGAAAAAGAACTTGGCTGCTGCAAATTCCTTCTATGATGTTCCAGGCTTTGGACTCTGATCACAGTGATCATTACAAATAAGTATGCCTAATCAATGAAAAAAGTTTTTCTAATGATTCTGTTCACAGGCTAAGATGGTGGAATGCAGTAAACTTGTGCTACAACGCTCAATACTCGAGATTCCTAAAACAGTGTTCACTACAAAAACTTAATCATTTGCAAAAAAAGTTTTTCCCTTATGTTTTCTTTCACAAGGTGTGTGCATGCGCCGCTGGTGGCCAGTATGTTTGTGAATAATGTTGTGTCTATGTTATGTCTAAACTACTGCCTCTCAATTGGATTCATCAGCTGCTTCGCTGACCTATTAGACTCAATTTTGATTCCTCAGTTCTCATACTTATCTCACTGCTCACCTGTGTTGGAGCTTCTTTATTATTCTTCTCTCCATACCAAACTTGGATTCCTGCCAAACCCCTCATGATCTCTATTTGTGATTAATTTCAGTGTTTTTTCTCACCTAAAAATTAAGTTATAGGTATGGTTACGGGTGCCAGTGTTCCCTTGCTGAAGATGCCTTGCGAAATGCCTGTACCGCTGTTCCAGAGACCTATTCCAGTGCTTGAGAAGTTTGTTCCAGTGCTCCTGAAACCTGATCCAGTGTTCCTGATAATACATCGAACTACTGATGATTGCTCTCCCGAGACTCATTCCTGTCTTCAACGATGCTGCTGTTCCAGAATCAGTTCTTCGGACCTTGTTCCAGAGATGTGACTTCATGGGAAATTGACACTCACTAATTTAGGACAATACAGGCTGTAGTCTGTTATGACCAAACAGCCAGAGACATTTTACTATGAACTTTACTCGGTTCAAAATTAATTCGGACATTGGGACAACATATGATATTACCTTGTAATTGGAATTGTTCCTTTTCGGTTTCTCTCCTCTGTATGTATTATTTAGAATACTTGTATTTTTATATTTTTGTAAACAAAAAAGGGAGAGTTGTTGGAGGACATGTTTAGCTAATCTGGGAGTTTTGTTGTTTTGCTCACTCCCAGCTTAATCTTATTTAAGCCAATGTTCATTCTAATGAGATCTCTCTTCTATGTAAACACTTCTAGAGGGTGTGGCAGTTACAGAAGTCACCTTGATTGAATAACTTCTGACTTATACATCTACTAAGGCTTCTATGTTTTCTAGATTGGGCACAGCTCCTCTTTATACCCACTGCACCCAACGTGGGACAGTTAGAATTTACCAGGAGACTACCACCCTGGCTACGCTGAGACTAAAGGAAGACTATAGGAAGGATCATACTAGTTTGCTCTAAGCAGGCGAGTATGAGCCTTTCAGTACATGAGAACAAGATACTCAGAATCACCCTGGTGCAGATAATAATAAGGACCTTGTGGGTACCATCTAGATTACATGAAGCTCATGAAGTTAAGATGTATTACTTTATATCAGCCCCCTCTCTCTCCAGTGTTTTTACATAAGAGATAATCTCGGGATTAGTCCTTGGTGTAACCTTTGTTTATACCTACAATAGGGTGTGTGGCACTACACTCTGTTTAGGGTTCTTTGTTGGCATGACAACCTCCCGATTGGATTACTTTGGTGTATATAAGGGGCTGACTTGAGGCCCTTTCACCTTTTGCCTTTTTGGTTCCTCAGCCTTCAGCTTTTGGTTCCTGCGGCTTTTGGCTTTTTGGCTTTGGTCTTTTGCTCTTTGACCTTTTGCTCCATCTTCTAGTGCTGTGGAAGAGCTTTTGTACTATTAAAAGCCATTTTTGGAACTGCACCAGACTCGTGAGTTTTCATCTGTTCTCCAGGCGTCCTCGGAGATAGAAGACAACCTCTGTCCTGACACTGTCGGGGACCACGGCGACGTTCCCCGACAGAAGAAGAAGCACTTTTTCCCATCATTAACTGCTGGAAGCCCACAATCTAGTTATATGTGGCAAAAACTACAGGCATGCTTATCGCAATATATATGCTTATAGCAATTTATTAAAATGTATTTAAATTTTAACATATTCCATAAGATATACTAATTATATCTAATTAATAGAAATCAGATGTATTTAATTAAACATAAACATATGAGTGTATAATATAAATAGATGATTTAATGATTAAATATATTCATACATTTAATATATAAAAATGGTCTTGTCACCATTAAACAATGACAAAGCTATTGATGATTTGGATTCCGTATATTTTTCAAATTTCTAACTTGTTCCTATTTCCTTGAACGTAGTGTCAGGAGCAGAAGTCGCTGAACTGTGTGACAAAGGTAATCACACTGGGCAAAACTCAGAGTGAGTGATGTAAAAAATCAGGGGACTCCAGGGGGCCAGAGCAATAGATCAGCGGGTAGGACTTTTTGTCTTGCAAACGGCCCACCTGGGTTTGATTCCCCTGGCATCACATATGGTTCCCCAAGCACCACCCCTGGATTCATTCCTGAGTGCAGAGCTGGGAGTATCCCCTGAGCATTGCTGAGTATGACCCAAAAAGGAAAAACAAAAAAATCATGTGACTCTGCTGAAATTATCCAAGTCCCAGAGACAGTTTTGTTTAGTTTCCATCTTTTTTTTTTCTTGTTGGGTCAACACGGCCATATTCAGGGGTTCCTCCTGGCTCTACACTCAGGAATAACTCCTGGCGGTGCTGGGGGACTATATGGGATGCCGGGGGTCCAACCCCGGCCCGCATGCTGGCTAGGGCGCAAGGCAAACGCCCTACCCGGCTAGGGACGATCACTCCGCCCCCGTCTTTTTATTTAGAGCACGAAATTCTGCTTCTTTTACCTATGTGTTCAACTTAGTACATATTTCCATTTGTCGACACAAACAAAAAATGTCCCGAAAAGCAAAAACAAATCAGAGAGACACAGGAGACTCACACGGGATTCCACCACGTGGCCTCTAATCATCATGACACATTGTCCCATGCCGGCCCATGCTTGGTTGCTGCAAGGTGATGTGCAGCACCAGGGGACCCGAGCAGTACCCCTTTCTCGGATGCTGGCACTGAAACGCTAGGAGGCCCACAGAGAGATAAACCATGGACTCGACGTGCTGCATTACATATGACAATATATTCCGTGGTAGGCCTGCGCCCAGCCCCCCACCCCGCCTGGCAGGAAGCGCCGCCCACCTCCCACTGCGCCCCTTCCTCAGTCTTCCTTTGAAGGGGGAAGAACTTAGGGGGTCCCGAGCTCTCTCAGAGTCAAGAAAGTGCCCACGGGACCCTAGGCGGAGATCAGAACCTCCCATTCTGCAGCAAGAGGGGCTGGACAAGGGTGACCCGGAGCATCTGACTTGGAGAAATGAGGGGGGTGGGGCCCCGACCCGGTGAATGGGGAATCCAAACCTGACCTGGCTCACTGGGTCTTTTCCTGAAAAGACGGCTTCTCAACCCCCGGATCTCCCGCAGGTCGAGACCCCCACAGGGTCCCACCGAGGTGACCCTAGTCAAACCACCCAGGGTTGCTCCCAGGCCAGAGAAAGCCCGCCAGTCAGGGTTCCGGCGCTCTGGCCTTCCGCCCCGATCCCACGCGCTCACTCATGTCCAGCCTCGCCAGCTCCGCTGGCTGTCCTCCAAAGACAACCACCATCCACCCAGTTCATTCCGACGGAGCCGGCACTTGTGGGGAGACTTCCGGTCCCACTCCGGGGAGTAGAAGCACAGGAAGTCGCCGGGATGGTGAGAGTCGTCCCTCATTGGACAGAGGAGTGGATACGCCCACCCCAGATGTGATTGGACGCGGCCAGACGCCTCCAGTGGGAGATCATAGAAAATGACTAGGGTGGGCGTAAGTGATTGGACAGTTAAGCTGGCAATCATCTCTTGTCTCCAGTATAAGCGCTTGGGGGGGTATAAGTAGAATTGGTAGAGAGTGTGTGCATGGGGTGTGTGGCGACTGTGTGAGTGTTGGTGGGTGTGGATATGTTGGGTGGAGGGTCTGGATGCACAGCAGTTGCTCTCTTGCTGAGCCACACAATTTAGGATCTTTTTTTTTTCTTTTCTTTCTTTCTTTCTTCTCTTTCTTTCTTTTTTCTTTCTTTCTTTCTTTCTTTCTTTCTTTCTTTCTTTCTTTCTTTCTTTCTTTCTTTTTCTTTCTTTTCTTTCTTTCTTTCTTTCTTTCTTTTTTTTTTTTTTGCTTTTGGCCCACATCCAGCTTTCTTCCGGCTCCGCTGGCTGTCCTCTGGGCCCAACCACCATCCACTCAGTTGAAGCAGACGGGAGCCGGCACTTGTGGGGAGATGTTGGTCCTACTCCAGGGAACAGAAGCACAGGAAGTTCTCGGGATCGTGAGTCGGCCCTCATTGGACACATGAGTGGATGTGCCCGCCCCAGACGTGATTGGATACGGCACACACGCCCCGTGTGAGCTCATAGAAGATGACTATGGGGGGTGCAAGCGATTGGACAGTTAGCTCACATGTCTCACGTGGGGCCAGAGCTATAGTCCAGTGGGTAGGCGTTTGCCTTGCACGCGGCAGACCCGGTTCAATCCCCAGCACCCCATATGGTCCCTGAGCACCACCAGGAGTAATTCCTGAGTGCAGAGCCAGGAGTAACCCCCTGAGCATTGCCAGGTGTGACCCAAAAAAGCAAAAAAAAAAATCTCGCTTTGGGGGTCTGGGGTTAAGTATAACTGGGCGAGTGTGTGTCCTGAGGGTGTGTGACATAATTGTGGGTGTGTGTGCACAGCAGTTGCTCTATAGTTGGATGCACAGCAGGTGCTCTATAGCTGAGCCAAATTTACTGTGCAAAATTTAGGATTTTTTTTGTTCTTTTCTGTTTTTCTTTTCCTACTTTTATCCCTTTTTTTTTTTTTTTTGGTTTTTGGCCCA
This sequence comes from Cryptotis parvus, assembly GCA_021461705.1. Lineage (NCBI taxonomy): Eukaryota > Metazoa > Chordata > Mammalia > Eulipotyphla > Soricidae > Cryptotis > Cryptotis parvus. The sequence continues at coordinate 3,603 of JAJIBD010003158.1, read as the reverse complement.
TATCCAGCTTTTGCTCAGGGGTGCTACACGGACCATATGGGCTGGAGCAGATGGGTCCCAAAAATACCATATATTCTCTTCATTTCTGAGTGAAAATCTACAAAAAAGTGTCAAATACAGATGTAGAAACATCTTTGGCACATAGAAGAGTGGTCCAAGAGTATAACAAATGTCACCTGAAAACAAATCAGAGCGAGCACAGGAATGAAGACACTACGTGAATCATACCGAAGCAATTTTTTTTTTTTGGTTTTTGGGTCACACCCGGCGATGCTCAGGGTTTCTCCTGGCTCTGCACTCAGGAATGACTCCTGGCAGAGCTCGGGACCATATGGGATGCCGGGATCGAACCCAGGCCGGCATGGGCCGGCCACGTGCAAGGCAAACGCCCAACCCGCTGGGCTATCACCCGGCCCCGATACAGAGCCATCTATTGTCCATGGATCAGAAGTAACTGTGTCAGGGACTGGAGCGATAATACAGTGGGGAGCGCTTTGACTTGGAAGCGCCGACCCAGTCTGCTCCCCCGCATCCCATATAGTCCCGTTGAGTATAACTAGGAGTAATTCCTGAGTGTAGAGTCAGGAGTAACTCCCTAAGCATCACACTTGTGACGCACAAAAACACGAAAAACGTAAATACGTTGGTCTCCGTATAAAGACAAAAATGAGACTTATGGCATTTGTAAATCATTTTCCTCAGTTTATCAACTTTGTTTTTGGTCTTTTGGGGTCACATCTGGCAGTGCTGGAGTATTTGCTCCTGGCTCTCCCCTCAGATATTACCCCTGGTGGTGATCACAGGGCACTTTGGGATACTGGTCGGATGTATGAAAGGCAAATGCCCTACCCGTGTGCTATCGCCAGACCCTTATTTACATCTTGAGAAATTTCCTGTGATAGCACAGCGGGGAGGGCAGTTGCCTTTGCATGAGACCCACCCGGATTCAATCCCTGGCATAGCATGTGGCACCTAGAGCACTGCCAGGAGGAATTCCTAGTGCGTGGCAAAAGAGAAAGCCCTGAGCATCGCTGAGCACCCCTTAGGGTGATCCAAAAAAAAAAGACAACAACAACAAAAAAAAAAAAAAAAAAAAAGAAGAAGAAGAAGAAGAAGCACTTTTTCCCCATCATTAACTGCTGGAAGCCCACAATCTAGTTATATGTGGCAAAACTACAGGCATGCTTATACGCAATATATATGCTTATAGCAAATGTATTAAAAATGTATTTAAATTTTAACATATTCCATAAGATATACTAATTATATCTAATTAATAGAAATCAGGATGTATTCAATTAAACATAAATATATGAGTGTATAATATAAATAGATGGTTTAATGATTAAATATATTAATACATGTAATATATAAAAATGGTATTGTCACCATTAAACAATGACAAAGCTATTGATGATTTGGCTTCCGTGATATTTTTCAAATTTCTAACTTGTTCCTATTTCCTTGAACGTAGTGTCAGGAGCAGAAGTGGCTGAACTGTGTGACAAAGGTAATCACACTGGGCAAAACTCAGAATGAGTGATGTAAAAAAATCAGGGGACTCCAGGGGCCAGAGCAATAGATCAGCGGGTAGGACTTTTGTCTTGCAAACGGCCCACCTGGGTTTGATTCCCTGGCATCTACATATGGTTCCCCAAGCACCTCCAGGAGTCATTCCTGAGTGCAGAGCTGGGAGTATCCCCTGAGCATTGCTGAGTATGACCCAAAAAGGAAAAACAAAAAATCATGTGACTCTGCTGAAATTATCCAAGTCCCAGAGACAGTTTTGTTTAGTTTCCATCATTTTTTTTTCTTGTTGGGTCACACACGGCCATATTCAGGGGTTCCTCCTGGCTCTACACTCAGGAATAACTCCTGGTGGAGCTCGGGGACCATATGGGATGCCGGGATCCAACCCGGGCCCGCATGGGCTGGCTGCGTGCAAGGCAAACGCCTCTACCCGGGCTAGGACGATCACCCGCCCCGGGCTTTTATTTAGAGCACGAAATTCTGCTTTTACCTATGTGTTCAACTTAGTACATATTTCCATTTGTCGACACAACCAAAAATGTCCGGGAAAGCAAAAAACAAATCAGAGAGACACAGGAGACTCACACGGATTCCACCACGCGGCCTCTAACCATCATAACACATTGTCCCATGCCGGCCCATGCTTGGTTACTGCAAGGTGATCTGCAGCACCAGGGGACCCAAGCAGTACCCTTTCTCGATGCTGGCACTGAAACGCTAGGAGGCCCACAGAGAGATAAACCACGGACTCTATGTGCTGTATTTTTTTTTTTTTTTTTTGTTTTTGGTTTTTGGGTCACACCCGGCAATTCTCAGGGGTTAGTCCTGGCTCTGCACTCAGGAATACTTCCTGGCGGTGCTCGGGACCATATGGGATGCCGGGATCGAACCCCTGGTCGGGCATGAGCCGGCCTGGTAAGGCAAACGCTTCCTACCCGCTGGGCTATCGCCTGCGGCCCCCCCACGTGCTGTATTACATATGACAACATATTCCCGCGGTAGCTGCGCTCAGCTCCCACACCTCGCCTGGCGGTAAGCGCGGCGGTCCACCTCCCATCTGGCGCCCCCTTCCTCAGTCTTCCTTTGAAGGGGAAGAACTTAGGGGTCCTGGAGCCTCTCAGAGTCAAGAAAGTGCCCACGGGGACCCTAGGCGGAGATCAGAACCTCCCATTCCGCAGCAAGAGGGGCTGGACAATGGTGACCCGAGCATCTGACTTGGAGAGATGAGGGGGTGGGGCCCCGACCCGGTGAATGGGGAATCCAAACCTGACCTGGGCTCACTGGGTCTTTCCCTGAAAGACGGTTTAACCCGGGATCTCCCAGTAGGTCGAAATCCCCACAGGGTCCCACCGAGGTGACCCTAGTCAAACCACCCAGGGCTGCTCCCAGGCCAGAGAAAGCCCATCAGTCAGGTTCCGGCGCCTCTGGCCTTCCGTCCCGATCCCACGCACCTACTCATCTCCAGCCTCGCCAGCTCCGAGGCTCTCCTCCAAAGCCTAGCACCATCCACTCCAGTTCATTCCGACGGAGCCGGCACTTGTGGGGAGATTCTCGGTCCTACTCCAGGAGTAGAAGCACAGGAAGTCGTCGGGATGGTGAGAGTCGTCCCTCATTGGACAGAGGAGTGGATACGCCCACCCCAGATGTGATTGGTCGCGCACAGACGCCTCCAGTGTGAGATCATAGAAAATGACTAGGTGGGCGCAAGTGATTGGACAGTTAAGCTGGCAATCATCTCTGTCTCCAGTATGAGCGTTGGGGTATAAGTAGAATTGGGAGAGAGTGTGTCCTGGGGTGTGTGGCGCACTGTGTGAGTGTTGGTGGGTGTGGATATGTTGGGTGGAGGGTCTGGATGCACAGCAGTTGCTCTCTAGCTGAGCCACACAATTTAGGATCTTTTTTTTCTTTCTCTTTCTTTCTCTCTTTCTTTTCTTCTTTCTTTCTTTCTTTCTTTCTTTCTTTCTTTTCTTTCTTTCTTTCTTTCTCTTTCTTTCTTCTTTCTTTCTTCTTTCTTTCTTCTTTCTTTTTCTCTTTCTTTCTTCTTTCTTTCTTTCTTTCTTTCTTTCTTTCTTT